>BSQZ01000074.1:2995832-3114442 GCA_033239005.1 Lamellibrachia satsuma | reverse complement strand
TGAAGGGTTTATCACCAGTATGAGTGCGTATATACGTGTCTCTTCAAGCCTCCATTCTGAGCAAACTGTGATCCACACGTGTAACACTTGAAGGGTTTATCACCAGTATGAGTGCGTATATACATGTCTCTTCAAACCTCCACTCTGAGCAAACTGTGATCCACACGTGTAACACTTGAAGGGTTTATCACCAGTATGAGTGCGTATATACATGTCTCTTCAAGCCTCCACTCTGAGCAAACTGTGATCCACACGTGTAACACTTGAAGGGTTTATCACCAGTATGAGTGCGTATATACATGTCTCTTCAAGCCTCCACTCTGAGCAAACTGTGATCCACACGTGTAACACTTGAAGGGTTTATCGCCAGTATGAGTGCGTATATACATGTCTCTTCAAACCTCCATTCTGAGCAAACTGTGATCCACACGTGTAACACTTGAAGGGTTTATCGCCAGTATGAGTGCGTATATGACTCTTTACTTGTCCATTCCGAGCAAACTGTAAACCACAGATATCACAACTGAAACGTTTCTCACCAGTATGAGTGTACGTATGTCTCTTCAAAACTCCATTCTTAGCAAAGTGCAACCCACAAATATCACACTTGAAATGTTTCTCACCAGTATGCGTATATAAAGGAATCTTCAAAACTCCACTTTGAGCAAACTGTAACCCACACGTATCACAATTGAAAGGTTTCTCACCAGTATGAGTGCGCATATGTCACCTCAAACTTCTACTCTGACCAAACTGTGATCCACATGTGTCACACTTGAAGGGTTTATCACCAGTATGAGTGTGGAAATGCAACGTTAATGCACTACATGAAGCAAGCAGAGTTCCACAAGTGTCACATCTATAAAGTTTCTTCCTAGTGTTAGTGCGCATGTTTATGTTTAATGAGATCCTCGATGTGAAGTTTGCATCAGAAATATCACTTCTGGACGATGTCATCATAGTGTGACTGGCCGAGCTCTTTGAATGACCACTCATTGTAAATCATGTGCTACGTGGGACACGGCACTGTGTTGTTGATGTCAGAATATGTTGACAAGCAATCAAACATATACAATACTAACATATAGGGGTACATCTTATTGATTGATTTTACAAATATGTATAAAACTAAATTTATTATGATCTGACTAATGTGTGCTCCACATAGATGAAACATTGTTTGACTGTTGAGGAGGACTTCCTTGTTCGTTTGCCATTTGGTGTGTGCTAAGTTGGATCTTATTAGAAAACATCTCATTGAAATTGTCATAGGCCAACCCAGCCAACTAATTATTCTATTGGTATTGGTTTCTCCCCAGTGTTTATTTTGCAGATACTAGTTCAATCTTCTACTCCAGGCAAACTGCAGTCCACAGGTGTCACCCTTGAAGTTGAATGACTTGCGTTGATATCGATTTAAAGTACCAAGTTGAGCAAAATCTGCTCCACAAATATCACATTCGTACGGTTTCTCACCAGTATGAGTGCGCAGATGACTCTTCACATATCCACTCTGAGCAAACTAATCCACATTTGTGTCATCTGAAAGGTTTCTCACCAGTACGAGTGCGCAGATAACTCTTCAAATATCCCATCTAGGTGTGTGGGCGCCTATGTCACTTGAAATTACTAAGTTGAGCAAAATCAGCACAACACATCACACTAGAGAGGATGCTCACCAGTATGTGTGCGGATATGTCTCTTCAGTTGTCCACTTTCAGCAAACCGATCTACACTTCTCGGTTTTCTCACCAGTATGATTGCGGATATGTCTTTTTAAAGTTCTTCTTTCAGCAAACTGTGATCCACAAGTGTCACACTTGAAGGGTTTCTCACAAGTGTCACATTTATAGAGTTTCTTCCTAGTGTTCGTGCGCATGTTTATGTTTAATGAGATCCTCGATGTGAAGTTTGCATCAGAAATGTAATTCTGGACGATGTCATCGTATTGTGACTGGCCGCGCTCTTTGAATGACCACTCGTTGTAAAGCATGGGCTGCCTGGGACACGGCACTGTGTTGATGAAGTCAGTATATATTAACAAGTGGACCGTGTAGTGACACTGCTGACACTTCTACAACATATGTCACAAATGTCAAATAAACAAATGTAACACATCACATGTCTACATCGAACAGATACAATACTAACATACCACGGTACATACAATGAAACTTGAATGAAATTATATATCTAATATATATATATATATATGAACAAGAATCATGCACTATCTGAGGGGAAATGTACTAAATAATAATTTGTTTAATGTATGTGCACACAACATAATATTTATCTTATTATAATAGGGATTAACGGTAACTCACTTGAACATTTTTCACAGAGACATATCTTGACAAGATAATAAATACAAACATTATTTATTAATTTTACAAACATGCATAACACAAAACTGATTATTGTCTGATAACTGTGTGCTACACACAGATGAAACATTGTTCGACTGTTGATAAGGACTTCCTTGTTCATTTGCCGTCTGGTGTGTGTGCTACGTCGGACCTGATTAGAAAACGTCTCGTTGAAATTGTTATAAGCTAATTAAACAACAGTATATGGTGGTAAATCGGTCAAATTTAATAACAGTATATTGCCGAATAACAGCATGGGGGAGGTAAATTGTTCAAAACAAATAAAAGTACAGTGCGAAAAAGTCACTAGTATATTTGTTTTTTCTTAGCGCCGTGAACTAAACTACGCCGATCGTTGTGTATTTCGGGTTTTTCCCGCCGAATATGCACAAACTTGCACGTGCCTGTTCGCGTCGCGTCACCGCAGATACAGTAACGGCGTTTTATATCTGTGAAAACGGGGGAATTTTCCGTTTTTAAACATACATTAAAGTAAGTGAATACGCAATCCAGTTTCAGCGGAAACCGTTGCAGCCAGTTATGACAGGTTTGAGGCGCTGCGCACGGTGGCCATTTACGGTAATAATGGCGTTTTAACTAATAATAAGATAAGATAAGAAGAACATTTGTACAGCGCCATAAATCTAGATAAATCCATTCGGAGGCGCTTAAAATACATTTAATTACCTCTTGTTCCCAAAATGTTCTGAATAATTTAACAAGCCATTTCTCCGTTGTATTCATGTCTGCTTTTAATAATTCTGCTGTAATTTCGTCCTTGCCCCCTGCTTTCCCGTTTTTCATGTTCCTTAGCGCTGTTCTAATTTCTGCCTTTGTTATTGGGTCAGTGCTGATTTCGTTTATGATCGGGTCTATCTCCACATCTGTTACAGGGTCATCAGGTATAGGTCTATTAAGGATTTCCTCAAAGTGTTCTTTCCATCGCTCCCTTCTGGCCAATCCTTCCGTTATTAAGTTTCCACCTTTGTCTTTCACTGCATTTGTTGTCTTACGTTTGTCATTACTCAGTGTTTTTGTAATATCATACACTTCTTTCATTCTTCCATTATGTGTTGCTTCCTCAGCTTCTATGGCAAGGTGGTCAACCTACTTCCTCTTGTCTTGTCTCATGCTCTTCTTCCCTTCTTTGTCTTTACACCTATATTTATCCATGTAATTTTGCTTAATCCTGTCTGACTTTGTCTGCTCGATGTTCTTTTTAATTTCCGTGCAACCGGTATACACGTTGTCGTATAATTTTTAAATTTTGTATATATAATCTGCACCAATCATTCTTCAACGCTTACCCACTGTTCACTTTATAGGGTGTTACAGATCAAATTTGCATGTAAATGCTTAGTTCCTTCGCAGAAATGCTCAGGAAAAGCTACTTATCCATTGGTTAAAATAAAAAAAAATTCTGAGATGTCTACTTTAACAAAATTGGTTGATTTGACATTAAGTAACCCGGATGTATGTTACTATCTACCTATGATGAAGAATAGGCATGCTACATCCTATTCCGGCAGAAATATCTTTTGAGTTATTGGTATTTAAGTAGAACAAGAAATTTGCACAGAAAATAGGTCAAGTTAGTACATACATACTCACTAGGATGTGCTGCATGGATAGAATGTAGGTCAACTATTACATACATACTCATTAAAGGCGCTGCTTGGAAGGAGAATAGGTCAAGTTAATAGATATGCAATCAATAGACAATGATTGAACGAAATGTAGGTAAAGTTAATACATACATACGCACTGTTTTGATATGTGGGTAATAAAATATGTTTATACGGATTGCCCTCTAGTGGGTAAGTAAATAAAGTGTGATTCCCTCCAACTGTGTAGTTCTGTATTAGGCAAACAACATATTTAAGTTCCGTGATGGTGTTCTGCCATATTTATTTTGGATATTATTGGTCACTTTGGGAGAAATTTAAGAGAAAATGCCATTTGGCAGAGCAGTGGTTTTCGGCTTCAATAAAAACTAAATGAGATAGAACACCATCCTGAAATTGTAATATTTTGTTTACTCAATAAGGATATATTTAAAAAATGGTGGTCCCACATTCTCATTTTGGGTGCTGAAAATCATAAAATGTTACATTTTAAGATTGAATACTAGAGATTGGTGCCAGTATCCTTGACAATCGGTGCTAGTATCCTTGAACTGCTCACAACAATGAAATACATGCTGCTGAAATAATTCTCGGAGATATGTTTTAAAATGTTTTTCAACATTTTGTGCACCCGGCATACCCACTGTCCTTCCCCCTTTCATTCTAAACTTTTGCATAGACAATCTGCACCAATATATCTACATCTTCAGCAAATTTCAGATACATACCTTGAATACTTCTCCACTTAGGGGCACATGAACACATGTAGAAAAAAATACTGGGTACGATTGTGGACACTCACCCTTTGTTCACATCATACTAGGGCATTACAGAGAAAATTGGCATGTAAATACTCAGTTCTATATAGTATAGCCACTTAGTCACTGGTTAAAATTTGGTAAATTCTGAGACAAACGTTTTTTCCATTGGTTGATTTCACATGGAATGACCCAGCTACATATAATCTAGTCATATCTATTCAGGTTTTTTGGCACTTGCCAACAACATTTACATGCTTTTTTTACTAGATATGGAATAGGTAATAAAATCACCTAAATGATGTGATATTGTGTTGCAATATGTAGATTAGATAAAAACACAAAATGTGTCCGCCTGAAATATTCCCCATCACCTATTATCAGGGACACTGGCTATATCCAAATAATTTACTAGGTTTCTAGGTGTTATATTTCCAAAATAATTCAGCCTTAAACTTGAACAATATTAAAACAAAATTAACGATTTTTAGCAGTCCTATGACCACCATTTTTTAACATAGTCTTTTTTCTAGGTGTTAAAACAACACATAGAAGTAACAGGATGGTGTTCTGCCACATTTCTTTTGGACATTTTTGGCCAATTTGGGATAAATTTAGGAGAAAACGTCATTGGGCAAAAGAGTAACTTTCAGCTGTAATATACATTAAATGAGAGAGAACATCATTCTGAAATTGTAATACGTTGTTTACCTAATAAATGGATATGTGCAGGTAAAAATGGTGGTCGTACGACTTGTACCACATTCTCATTTTGGGGGCTGAAAATTGTAATATAAAACAAGTTAAAGTTTAAGGCTGCATTATTCTGAAAGTATAGCTACTATAAGCCAACTGAATTAATATGTTATTGGGGTTATCTCTGATAATGATGGTAGCAATTTGGACATTGTGCTGTAACATAAAAATGAAATACAATTTGTTCAAATCCTTCCCAGAATTTGTTTAATGTTCTTTTTAATTTCCGTGCAACCGGTATATACATTGTCGTATAATTTTTCAATTTTGTATATATAATCTGCACCAACAATTTTTCAACGCTTACCCACTATTCACTTTATAGGGTGTTGCTTATCAAATTTGCATGTAAATGCTTAGTTCCTTTGCAGAAATGCTCAGGAAAAGCTACTTATCCATTGGTTAAAATTAAAAAAAATTCTGAGATGTCTACTTTAAAAAAAATTGGTTGATTTGACACAAAGTGACTCGGATGTGTTACTATCTACATATGATGAAGAAAAGGCATGCTACATCCTATTTCGGCTGAAATATCTTTTGAGTTATTGGTATTTAAGTAGAACAAGAAATTTGCACAGAAAATAAGTCAAGTTAGTTCATATAATATATTATACTCACTAGGATGTGCTGCTTGGATAGAACGTAGGTCAACTATTACATACGTACTCATTAAAGGCGCTGCTTGGAAGGAGAACATGTCAAGTTAATAGATATGCAATCAATAGACAATGATTGAACGAAATGTAGGTAAAGTTAATACATACATACGCACTGTTTTGGTAGGAAAACAGGTCAAGTCACCTCTTTAGGAAGCGAATGTTGCGCATGCGCAACCGGATACACGCGCTGGGCGATAATTCACGTTTTTAATTTTAACACGCAAACTGCTTTGGTTACTAGGCGTTAGGGGAGCTGTTTTACAAAATAATAATCGATTCAGTAGCCGTTAGGGGCGTTTATAACACCAAAACTGTCCACCAAGGGGCGCTTCCTTAGTGCGGCTACTATACTCCATAGTGTACTCGTGATAGTTCGGTGGCTAGGCACCAGGGGCGCGGTTTTCAGTAGTTCCAGATTGGCCATTAGGAGCGCCACCAATACAACATCTGATCAACAGGTGGCACTTGGTAGATACTGACATCACATTGGTGGCTGCAGGTGCCACCAACCAACAATACTTCTTTTTAAAGGACCTCCCTACTACTCGCATTTGAAGGATTTCTCCGTAGTAAGTGTACGCATGTGAACGGCTAAACAACAACACTTCCTTTTAAAGGAACTCCCTATTACTCACATTTAAAGGATTTCTCCGCAATATGTGAACGCAAGTGAAAGGCTAATGTAGTAGAACGACAACACTGCGCCCCACAAGTGTTACACTGGCAAGGTTTCTACTCAGTATTGAAAGTGGATATGTATTTTGAAGTTTCTATTCCAGACATGCTTCAATCCACAATTGTCACACCTGATTGGCTTTTAATCAGAGTGAGTACGAACATAACATTTCATACATCCACTACCTGCAAACTGTAATCCACATGCGTCACATGTCAATGGTTTCTAACCAGTTTGAGTGGACAGATTACTTGAAATGTCCACCACTGACAAACTGTAATCTACATATATCACGCCTACGTATATAACGTCACGTCACATTAAATTACCAAGCAGAGCAAAATAAGCACAATAAATGTTACACTTGAAGTATTTCTCACCAAGTGCGTATATGTCTCGTCAAAATTCCTCTTTAAGCAAACTGTGATCCACACGTGCCACACTTATCGGTTTTATCACCAATATAAGTACTCATCTTCAACTTTCCATTTTCAGCAAACTATGATCCACACGTGTCACACATCTAGGATTTCTCACCAGTATGAGTGCGGATATGTCTCTTCAAAGTGTCTCTGTCAGCAAATTGTGATTCACACGAATCACACTTGAAGGATTTCTCACCAGTATGAGTGCGGATATGTCTCTTCAAAGTGTCTCTTTTAGCAAATTGTGATTCACACGAATCACACTTGAAGGGTTTCTCACCAGTATGAGAGCGGATATGTCTCTTCAAAGTGTCTGTGTTTGCAAACTGTGATTCACACGTACCACACTTGAAAGGTTTCTCACCAGTATGAGTGCGGATATGTCTCTTCAAATTGTCTGTGTTTGCAAATTGTGATCCACACGTACCACACTTGAAAGGTTTCTCACCAGTATGAGAGCGGATATGTCTCTTCAAATTTGCACTTTCAGCAAACTGTAATCCACATGCGTCACACTTGTAGGGCTTCTCATCAGTATGCTTGCGCATATGACCCTTCAAATGTCCACGCTGGGCAAACTGTGACCCACACGTGTCACACTTGAAGGGTTTCTCACCAGTATGAGTGCGGATATGATTATTTAAAGTTCCTCTTTCAGCAAACTGTGACCCACAAGTGTCACACTTGAAGGCTTTCTCGCCAGTATGAGTGCGGATATGACGCTTCAAAATGTCTCTGTCAGCAAACTGTGATTCACACGTATCACACTTGAAGGGTTTCTCACCAGTATGAGAGCGAATATGTCTGTTCAAATTTCCTGTGTTAGCAAACTGTGATCCACACGTATCACACTTGAAGGGTTTCTCACAAGTATGAGTGCGGATATGATGCTTCAAAATGTCTCTGTCAGCAATCTGTGATTCACACGTATCACACTTGAAGGGTTTCTCACCAGTATGAGAGCGAATATGTCTGTTCAAATTTCCTGTGTTAGCAAACTGTGATCCACACGTATCACATTTGAAGGGTTTCTCACCAGTATGAGTGCGGATATGTAGCTTCAAATTTCCTTTGTGAGCAAACTGTGATCCGCATGTATCACACGTGAATGGTTTCTCACCAGTATGAGTGCGGATATGTATCTTCAATGGTCTACTTTCAGCGAACTGTGATCCACACGTATCACACTTGAAGGGTTTCTCACCAGTATGAGTGCGGATATGTCTCTTCAGATTTCCTTTGTGAGCAAACTGTGAACCGCATGTATCACACTTGAATGGTTTCTCACCAGTATGAGTGCGGATATGTCTGATCAATGATTTACTTCCAGCAAACTGTGATCCACATATATAACATTTACAGATTTTCTTCCTAGTTTTAGTGCGCATGTGCATATTTAGCGAGCTTCTCGATGTGAAGTTTGCCAAATAAATCTCATCTCTGGACGATGTCATTATCGTGTGACTGGCCTAGCTCTTTGAATGACAACTTATTGTAAAGCATGTGCTACTTGGGACACGGCACTGTGTTGTTGAAGTCAGAATATGTTGACAAGTAGACCGTGTAGTGACATTGCTGACACTTCTACAACAGATGTCGCAAATATCAGATAAACAAATGTAACAATTAACATGTCTACATCAAACAGATACAATACTAACATACATGCAGCATACATACATACATTAAATTACATATCTAATATATATATATACATATATATATATATATATATATATATATATATATATATATATATATATATATATATATATATATATATATATATATATGTGTGTGTGTGTGTGTGTGTGTGTGAATTAGAAACATGCACTCTCAGAGGGGAAAGAAATTATACGTATAAGTAAAAAAAAATCGGTATACTGTGACAATTTATGTGAATTATGTATAAATAAATATGTTAAATGATAAAAAAGTAAGTACATGGAACATAATATTTATCTTCTACAGATCTACAGAAAACTAAATTAATGACACTACTTATCTATTGATTTTGCGAAAAAAGTATAAAACAAAATTGCTATCTGACAAGTGTGTGGCACGCATATACGAAACATTGCCTGACTGTTGATAATCCAATGCCTTCCTTGTCTATTTGCCACCTGGTTTGAGCTGCGTTTTTTTAGAAAACATCTCGTTGAAACTGGGATAGTCCAACACAGCCAACTTAAACACCAAATCTAAAGATCAAAATAATATTTTTTCGATTGCAACAGAAGTACGTAAGGTATTATTAAATAAATTGTGCATATATTATTTAACTTCACATCGGGAGCTCATTAAACATGCAAATGCGTACTAACACTGTGACTAGGAAGAAATAAATAGGACAACTGTGGGTCCGAGCTTGCTACATATAGTATTGAAAATCTTGGAACAGCAGTGGTTTGAATGTGGTTTGAATGTGGTTTGAGTGTGTCACAGATGGTTCGGCCATACACGCCTCGGTCCACTCCGAAACAGGTCAACAGGTTTCTACCGTAGTAGATGGTACGGTCAACAAAACAGCGGCGGAATGGTTAAGAAAAAAATCAACTCTCGGCGAAAACATAGCATTGTCGCTCACGGCTATGTCAAAGCGTCACACTTCACTGAACGCTAGATGTCGATTGTCGCAGTTAAGATGTCGGCTAACATGATAAGTGACATAATCCAGTCGTGTTTCACAGCGGAAATTTAAAAACTGAAGTTGTCGCAGGGCTCTTCTACAATGCCACGGAAGGTGGTCGGGCCCGTGGTAAGTCTCCTAGTGTCACTGAGCCCGAACACCTGGTTTCGGAGGTGATGGAACAAGTAGATCAAATTCTCATAAAAACTATGTGTGCTGCCATGACCAACATAAGAGATCTGCTGGCGTTGAAAGAGGACAGCATTCGTGCCTTAGAAGACAGGGTGGACATTCTAGAGGCGACCAGGCGAGAGCAGCACTTTCGTTGTCCCAACCGCTGCTTCCAGGGCATTCTCGAGGCCGAAAGAGAGTGTACCAACGATCTG
Source organism: Lamellibrachia satsuma (assembly GCA_033239005.1). Classification (NCBI taxonomy): domain Eukaryota; kingdom Metazoa; phylum Annelida; class Polychaeta; order Sabellida; family Siboglinidae; genus Lamellibrachia; species Lamellibrachia satsuma. The sequence goes on along the minus strand of BSQZ01000074.1, from coordinate 3,104,159 downwards.
GTGATCGCCACAGTGAATGAGAAGATGGGATTGAAACCGACAGTGGCGCAACTGGAGCGCAGCCACCACCTTGGCCCAAAGAAGAACGTAAACGGTCGCACCCAGAAACGCGCAACCATTGTGTGTTTTCGGAGCGAGGCGGCCCGGTACGAGGTGTACAGGGTACGCGCCCAACACACGCAGCATAACACGGCGAACAAAGACGAGGCCATCTTCATCAACCAAGATCTAACCGCGAAACGAGGAGGTCTGGCCTACAGAACCAAACTGCTAAAACATAACAAAACGATGGCTGACTGCTGGGCGTATTCCGAAAGGGTGCTTATTAAAAACACTCAGTGGCGTGATGGCGTGATAAAGGAGATTCACACGACCAAAGACCTTGACAACATGTACAAGGGTTATGCCTCAGTTCGACTTCCTGGCGTGTTACACACGAATGTAGGGCATAGTAAGTTTAGATATAGGACGTTTAAAAAATCATATGATCTGACAAAAGTGCAATTGTGCAGGGACATTACCAGGTTTGCCGGTGGAAGTTGTTGAGAGTGAAATGGTGGATTTTTAGATGATTTTAATAGGCGGAAGGATCTTTGTAATTTGTTTTGGCCACTAGACATGCGTGCATCGTAATTCATGCCAATATTGGTAAACATTGAGGGGTATTGCACATACAGGCATATTACAAGAGTTATAAATGTCTAATTTTGACAAAACTCGACCAGCATGTCAGTGGGATGATGACAGCGGCTGGCGAAAACTTTTAGAATTTGTGAGAGTCACGTTTTCTTATAATTATGCAAAATGTTAAGATGGCCGCCAATGGGAAATGTAACTGTAGGCTGAATCCTACAGCGGCAAGCACTGATGCTCTAATAATGGGGGGGTTTTGTTTTTGCTTTCACTTCTGTGATGAAGTCATCGCATTTCAGATTCTAATATTAATGCATTATTAGTATTCGTAACTACACATGACGCAAATTATTTGCAGTGGTTTTTCTTTTTACTCATACCATTGGATTAACACGATGCAATTTACATGTAGTGTTCTTCTTGCTGTTTATAATGCAGTATAATTATTTGTGTTGTTGTCCCCCCATAACTTATTAAACTATTTAATTCCATGTATACGTTTTAGATTTAATGACCTTAAATTTAAATTGTTCTTGTATTTTAACTGTTTAATTTGATGTATTATTTTTAGTTGTATTGTTCTTAATATATGTATTATCTTAATTATTTAACTGCGTATATACGTTTAGCTGTATTATTATTGTACTGTAAAGCACCAGAGAGCACTATGTGATCACGGCGCTATATAAAAATCGTATTTTATTTTTATTTATTACATAAGTGTCTTTGTATTGAATATTATGATTTAGTTTCTTTGTTTTTGTTTGCATGATGCATAATTATGCAAATTTGCAATGTGTTTATTGTTTTTTTCACCGGTACTTTTTTATGAAAAGGATGCCAATCTTGAATATTATTTAATTAATATCGTAATTAATTTACCAACGGGAAGACCGGCCATTAGAATCTTTTCTAAAGCTTCTTTTCTTACAATACATTTACTTGTTAAATTTTATTGCTGCACATACAGCTGTGATAGCATGTTATACAACATGTAGAATGCTAAAAATGTGGATTACTGTGGTAAAAGTTTTTTTCGTTTTTCGTTTACAGTATACGGTCAGCTATGAATGCACATTTTTCAAAAGCAATTATTAATTTGAACAATGTTAGTAAATGCATAATTTCCCTAATTACAAGAAGGCACTAACATAAATTCTTTATTTCATATACTACAGTTAAACGAAGCAACCGATGACGATATTCATCCACTATGTTTTGTTATGTCTTAGGGAAATATTTCCTGTTCCTGGTCCAACACGTCATTCCCCGTATTATGAGCTTGACAATTTTAAATTATCGGCCGAAAGAAATAAAAACTTTTAGTACACTACGTTCAAATGTAGAATCTATCAATTCAAAATTATGCGAAATAGAAGCCTTCTTAGACGAACTTAATCAGATACAATTTTAAATTAGCTGAATATGCCTACAGGTAAGTTGGCTTTCATATATTGATGACTTATCACTTGTGCAGATCGAGGGATACCACTGCATTACACAAGGCAAAACATGCAGCAACAAAGGTGGGCTAGTCATTTATTTAAACAAAACATTTAACTACAAAATAACGTTGTCCCTAAATCAGTTTTAACACCAGAAAGGGCAGTTAAAGGTAAAACAACAGGTGGTGGGCTCTTAAAAGATAAAATAATAGGAAATATTTACCGACCAAGAGATCTCAACGAAAATTATAATTTTTTTTAGTTTTTTTGTGAATACACACCAATTATATCATTATTTAATTAAACAAAATCCGATGTCATTATTGCAGGTGTTTTTAATATAAACCTTTTTATAATAAAAGAAAAGGAGGTTTTGGTGATTATTTTTATATATTAGTATATTATAGTGTTTACTTTTACCCCCATATTACACTTCCTGCAAGGTTTTCAAACAATAATGAAACTCTAATAGATAAAATTTTCTGTAAATTAGCCGACTCTACAAAAAAGCCTACGCCAGATATTCTAACTAAATAATTATTGGACCAGCGGTGGTATTTTGCCTTTCTAAGCACAGTTCCACACGAGGAACCATCAACAAAACATATTAAAATTAAAATACAAAATCAAAAGGCAATCTCCAATTTCACACATGAAATCATCCCATCAGAAATTTACAATATATTTAATCAATTGCCTTCTGCCGACACAAACATAAATGATAATACCCTAGATGAATCAATTAAATAATTAAGTTCAAAAAACATAAGAACAAAAAGTCAACATGGATTACTCTAGGTTTGTTCAAATCTATACGATACAGAGACAAGTTACATAACAACATTCAAAACGACGCAGTTTGGTTCACCTGAACACTTTGTAATTCTGACTAACCTGACAACGTATAATAGCATTCTTTAAAAAGCATACGCACAGAACAAATACATGAATCATGTGTTAAAAAAGCAAACATAAAAAAAACTTGGGGAAACTATAAATAATATTCTTTCTAGAACACACGAAAAGAAAACGTTCCCTAAATCATGTATAACTAATGCAGAAGTCATAACAAACAAGACGGCCATTGCAAACAAATTAATTGTTTATACCAATATTGGCCCAAATCAAGCCATAAAATATGTAATCCCATAAATAAAACATTTCAGATATTACCTGAAAGAGAAAAATACCAATCGATTAAATTTTTAACATATTGACGAAGAAACAATTTCTAAAACAACAGATAATATACACCTAAAAACAAGTTGTGTGTATGATGATTTTTCATTACGATTATTACACTCAGTTAAACCGGCACTGATAAATCATTAACACTAATTACGAATCAAATATTAACTATGGGTATCTTCCCTGACAAACTTAAAATTGCTCAAGTGATTCCAATTAAAAAGGTGACAATACCCAACTGCAAACACATATCCCTCATACCAGTTATTTCAACAATAACTGAAAAGATTTACACAAAGCTAAATATATTTTTGTTATACAAAATCTCTTGTTCGATAACCAATATGGATTTGGAACAGAACATCGCACCAAATTTGCTGCTCTTGAATTAACTGATAGAATAATGGCACAAATGGATAACAATTAAACACATAACTATTTACTTGGACCTTTCCAAAGCTGTCGACACAGTAGATCATACAGTATTATTAGAACAATTACAATATTATGGCGTAAAGGGAGTAGCTTTAAGTTTAATAAGAGATCATCTAACAAAAAGAAAACAGTAAGTGGAAATAGAGAATGTCACATCAGAAATGCTTACTATTTCAACAGGCGTACCTCAAGATTCGAATCTAGGTCCACTATTGTTTATTATCATTAAATTTAATTACTTTGCCAAGGCCAAAGTTCTATTTTATAATGTATGCCGATGATACCACTATCTCAAGTATACTAGATTAATTTCCCCATTAGTGAACAAAGTGGAAATGCAGACTTTGTGTTATTAATATAGAACTGAACAAAGTTGGTGAATGGCTAAAACTAAACAAATTGTGTATCAACTTTAACAAAACAAAGTATATGATTTTCAAAACAACCAGAAGAAAAGTTGTGACTTCCTCTTTACTAAAAATAGATAACATAATTATTGAGTGTTTTAATTCACTTTTCTTGGAATAAGTTTTAATGAGCAACTTAACTGAAAAATTCACATAGACAAAATTTCAAATAGGTTTTCAAGGACGATTGGTAATCAAGATAGACTAAAAAGGTTATTACCTCTTAATATAATGGTCATATTATACAAAACACTGATATTGCCACACTTAAACAATGGCATAATGGTATGGGGCTACAAATGTGATAGAATACAAAAACTTCAAAAGAAACTATACAAAAATATAATGCTCACACTAAACCACTTTTCAAAGGTCTTCAATTACTCAAAGTAGAACACCTATTAAAATAACAAGAATTAAAATTGTATCATAAATTAAAACACTACAAACATCTTGTCTACCTTCAAAACTTACAACTTCAACAGAACAATAGTATTCACAATTATTACACACATGGACAATACAACATACAAACAACCAGGGAACAACACGTATTTGCAGAAAAAAGATCATATACACTTTGCTACATATGATCAATAATGCATCTGATTTAGTAAAAAAACTAAATCTACACACACAATTTACAAGGTTTTGCAACTTATGTTAAATATCATTATTGCACACACACACACACACACACACACACACACACACACACACACACACACACACACACACACACACACACACACACACACACACACACACACACCCACCCACCCACCCACCCACCCACCCACCCACCCACCCACCCACCCACACCACGCACGCACGCACGCACGCACGCACGCACGCACGCACGCACGCACGCACGCACGCACGCACGCACGCACGCACGCACGCACGCACGCACACACACACAATACGATATGACCAAAAGCCCTCTAGGTCAAAAGCCCCTTCGGTCAAAACCCCTCACATTTTATATATATTTATCTGATATTTTACCCTTGGGTCAAAAGCCCTCTCATTATTTCTTGTGTTGAATAGCCACATTGTAGTGTAATGAACAGAAACATTTTGATTTACCAACATTTATTTCCAAGGAGTATATTGAACATGATAAGTACATCCATTCACATTCACAGTCATGAGTTGATTCAAATCATAGTCATTCACATTCATGTTCATGAGTTCATTCAGTACAACTATATGGCATATAGAGATTCACTTCCAGTTTGAGAAACTTCTCTTGTTGCTGTTATATATATATTATATATAGAGATTCACTTCCATGTGATACAATGTCTAATAAAGCACAAATTAATTATTAAAATGTATTATTTTGCTTGATATCATTCACCAATTTAAAATTATTTATCACATTAATAGTAATATAATAATAATACATTTATTATTAAATAATAAAAAATCTCAATGTGAAGGCTTTTGACGTATGGGTTTTTGACCTAGAGGGATTTTGACTTACAAACATTTATATATATATATATATATATATATATATATATATATATATTTATATATATACATATATATAGCTCTGTGTACACTCCGGAATTGTTACATTTGTTAATATGAATTAATATCAGGCTTGTTAAAAAATGCAAATGCATTTGAATGTTGAGCATTGGAAAGTGCATTCAAATGCCTCCACGAATTTGTAAATACATTTGAATTTGAATGCATACCTTAAACATATGCATTTGAATGCGACCTACAGTCATTTGATTTGTCAAATGCACAATCAAATGCATGCGTAATTATTTCAATAATTATTATTGTTAGATTCACTTTCACAAGTTCACAATGTGCCATTGAAAAAAGTGCTCTGTAGTGAGCAATACCCTCAGCAGATTATGAAATCATTGTCTGACCTGTGAATACACTTTCACAACGAGGTTTTTGAGAAAGTGCTCTATAAGTCAATGAACATGAAAAGACCAAGTGGTCTATAAGTTGATACATCAGAAATTATCTGTTCAAATGATACTTGTGTTGTTGACATTGTTGGAGTGGGGTGGGGTGGGGTAACAGCTCTTTAGGGCAGAGTAAACATTAGCAATGGCAGCCCTAAATATCTACAGCCAGAGAGTGATTAGTGGTAGCTGTAATTATCCACATGGTTATCTTCCCAGTGACCCCACCAGTGGACAGTCTATTGTCTTGGGTTCCATTCTGGCCTACCTGAATGATTAGCCTTTCATTCCCTGCTATGGTTTCCAGTAAACCATCAATTGTCTATTCCTCCCTCCCATTTCCACTACCTCTGCAGGACTGGAAATCTGTGACTCGGTGTATGACTCTACAGACATGTTCATGTAGTGGGACTGGTATGTGGTGGGACTAAATGGTTGCAATAATGTACTACTGCATTTATTACATAAATTAATAATGTGTTTGCATATATTACGATGATTTTTCTCCAAAATAGAAATACTTATGCATAAGGGTCAAATAAAGTACATAAGTCCATGTGCCTGTCTGTCTGATCCTGAAATCCGCGTCAGAATTGAAATCAGCTACAGTCGTTTCGGCCCATCGGCGGAATTCTACGACAGTCGTTTCGGCCACGTTATATATCATGTGAAACAGATACATATACTCGTACATGTTCACACATATGGGCATTCATGTAATAATATCAGGGGTGGATATAGCCTATTGGCGGGGGGTTTCAGTCAGTCATAGTTTGTTCTACTTACGAACCGGAAGGGGGGACAGTACGACACACATTCTACTTACAGAATGGTTAATATCAAGGTTGTTTGATTTAAATCATTTCATTTAAATCATTGATTTAAATCATTATTTAAACCACTCTAAAAAATAATTGATTAATGATTTTTTATTTCCGATTTTTTTACATTTAGTTACAAGCATCGATATCAACAAAGTTTTGTGAGTTTTTTAATACAAAAGCAAAATGTGCGCACACTTGTGTAATTGTATTGTAACCAGATAGCCTGATAGTCAAATGTTTTGTGACATTGCGTATGTTTGAGCTATTCCCTTTCTGAATGAAGTGAAGCCACACAAACTTGTCATCCAGAGGAAGTATCTTTTCAACACAGAAGCTTGTGCTAGTTGTTTGCAATTCTGTATGTTGACTCAAGTGAGACAATGTAGGCTACAATTGTCTAATACTGTACCAGTTTGCAGTCTGGTTAGATACCCCAAACATGCATAGAGCCCTGGACAGGTGCTAATCCACCCTCTCAGCAAACAATAACTATCACAGCTACAGCCACAGACACACAGTATGTTTTCCTTTCCATTATGCAACTACAGGGAGTGAGGCTTTGTGGACATTGTCTAATGCTTTTATATAAGCAAAAATCATGTACCCTCTGTTAAGACAAGTACCCAAATCGATTTGAATAGAACATATTTGAAAGAGTTTATAATTATAAACATTTATATATAAACGTCTATATACCAGATTAAAAAATCAAATACAAAAAAATCCGATTTAAATAAAAAAATAAATTTTTTGGAGAAATAAAATCATGGTTTTTTCAACCCTGGTTAATAATAGCCAGTCGTTAATATTTCAATCTTTACATTGACACTAGTTCCCATGTAAGCCAATGTATGTCAACCTGTCTGGTCTAAGACCAGTCATGTTATGTTTTTTGGAACAAATCACTAAATGAATAGATGACGGATCACCGTTTTAATAACATTTTCAGCAAGCTTTCGACAAAGTGCCACATCAAAGATTACCACTTAAATTAAAAACCCATGGTATCGGCGATGGCATAATCAAGTCCAGGCCTGGTGTAATAGTAATAATATGTAATAGTAACGATTACAATTGTTCAAGTAATAGTAATAGATGGAACAGAATACAACATGATAGTAATAGAAAGCAAAATAATAGTAATTGAGCAATTACTCTGCTATTACAATTGAACATTTCAATCACACCAAAATTAAATTTCATTAATTAAAAATAATCAGAAAAAAAATTCTGTATTTTCACATACTGGGACTTGGACAAGCATCATGTTCAGTTTTTCACATGCAGATTTATTTATTTATTTCCCAACAGTGGTGATAAAATGGTTTAGTATGGGAATCATGACTGTCAATGAACTTTAGCACTACATGTATTAGCAGGAGACACTGTGACAGCATGATTGCTGCATGGCTAATTTGTCATTTGAAGCTGGGTCCACCAGCCCTCTATCCTTTTCACACAAGCCTATTCATTCATTCACTGAAGCAGGATAAGGGTTCTAGGCTTACAGCACTAAGCAGTCTTTAACATCTGAATCAATCAATCAGTCATTGCCATCTCCCAACCCTAGCTGGAAGCCTGCCATGCTGGGTACTGTTTGAACAAAATCCAGGGGCTTATACCATCTTTTCCGAGCTTTTCTCAGTTGGAAGATAGCTTGTACACTATTGACCAAAGGTGTAAACACATTCTATCCTTGAACCAATAATTAACTGTCCACTATGGGATAATCAGACTGTGTTATGTGACAGTGACTTTGCTTTTCTGTTTCATTCCATGAGTATACAAAACTTCTACATCCGACTGGAATTGTGTGAGGTAATAGTAATATATTACATTCCCTTCAGCATATAATAGTAATAGAAAGGAAACTAAGTAATAGTAATATATTACATTGCAATGTAATAGACCCCAGGCCTGTAAATCAACTGGATAGAAAAATGGCTGACTGACAGAAGACAGCATGTCATAGTAAATGGTGATGTCTTAAAACTTGGACGATAACATAACAACCAATGTACTGACATTTGCGGATGATATAAATTTTTAGAAAGGTTAAAAATTATGGTGATAAACAACATATATGAAATGATCTAGACATATGAATTAAATGGTCTGAAAAATGACAAATGTAATTCATTTATTGGAATTTGTCAATCCTTGTAAATCACCAAAACCTGTAAAATGGGAGATACTGTTCTAGGTACTACTATAAAAGAAAATGACTTAGGAGTAACACTAAGTGCTGATATGAAAGCAGCCTGGTATTGCAGTTTCAAATGGTAATAAAATTATTGGGTTGATATATAGAAATATAACACATGGATCATTACATGTCAAATCAACCAATGGTCAAAAAGTTGATGTCTCAGAATTTACTTAAACTTTAATCAATGAATAAATAGCTACACCTGATCACTTCTGTAAAAAGGCAAAAATTAGCATGCAAATTGTGTCGGTAATGCATTATTTTTTCAAGTCCTTTTAACTTGAGGAGTTTACAAGCTACTTAACTGAAATTTGCTGAATGTATGGACATATTGGTACATGTTATCTATGCATAATTCAAGAATGATACGACAAAGGACAATCTGTATACCAGGTGGACGAAAATATAACATATATATTTGTAATTCTAATAATTACAGAAGAGCTCAGGTATAGCTACTTATTCATTAGTTAAAATTTAAGGACATTCTGAGACATCAACTATGTAACCACTGGTTGATTTGACTCCTATATAGTTTTATATTGTGTTGTAATCTTTAGATTAGATAAAAACACAAAATGCATCCATCTGAAATATTTGTCCAGCATCAAGCCAACTGAATAGGGAATCCATATGCATAGTTATATTGATATGTGGATTAATTGGTAGAAGTATAGTTGAATTCAAAACTATGAGCGCAACATGCTTTGGTTAATGTGAGAAGGAATTCCCCTCACTGGGAACGAAGTACTCGGTACTCATGTACTCAAGTACCTTTTTGAAGTACTCGTATGCATATTTGTATTCATAGAAATTATGGTCATGTACTCATACTCGTACTTGTACTCACGTTCAATGTACTCATATATTATGAGTACATTACAAGTACATGTGAGTATTTATTAAATGATATTGTAAAAATTATTTAAAAATAGTTCCAATGGAAAATGCAATAGTAATAGTAATAGCTTGAACTATAATAGTAATAGATAACATTGCCTTCAGCGTGTAATAGTAATAGTAGTAGAAAGAAAACTAAGTAAGTGTAATCTATTATATTGCAATGTAATAGACCCGAGGCCTGATTACGAGTATATTAGAAGTACATGTGAGTATTTATTCAGTGGCATTGTAAACATTATTTAACGTCTCATTTTAATGAATCATTAACAAGAATTACTTTTCTGCACATTCACTGAAACAGGCATAATTTGTTGGTTATCTTTCCAGTCAAAAAACCCTAGTTAATATCCACAGCTGTGTTAGTTACCAGTGCAGTTTGTGTAATGAAGCCAGGAAACCCACAATGAAAGGGTCATTGTTCACATTGGCAGTTGCTAATCCACCCCATCCCCAAACATTAATGGGCCCATGTCTAGATTGGCAAGAACATTTTTATTGTGTACCATGGTGATTTTACATGTCATTTATAAAAAGGTTCAAATCCATTATGGGATTGAAAGTGATTTTCAAGAGATAATTGGAATTGCTTACATTGTTTATTTAAAAAATGCATCATTACTACTATATCATGTAAGATATAATTGTAGTCATACTCATACTCAATCGCAACTTTTAGCAATGTACTCATACTTAGCCATCATCAATGTATTTTACTCATACTGTAGTCTTTACTCATGAAAATGGAGTTGGCCCCAGGTCCACCCTGTTTGTGGTCGGTTGTGGAAGTAATTTTAAAATATAAATTTCATCTGCAATAAGGCAGATGAGAGATCAGATGCGGGTAATGCCATTGTACAGTATCAACAGGACAGGTCCTACCTAGGCAAGGACAGGTAGGGCCATGCTACAACTGTGACCTAGTCTCAATGAGTTGAGATTTACAACTACGGTAGGTAAATATAGTTATCGGTGCAGTTTTCAAGCCATTCCTGTTTTCAACCCATTGAAATCTCGCTTAATATCGCATTAGAGATGTCACAGCATCTGTTTATGACAATAACAATACAGAGTCTTGTCTGAGCAAAATATATTTTGACATATAATATAAGACGGAACACCTTTATGATATTAATACTTTGATAAAAAACGACTTTGCATGCTTACCAGACATTATTATTATGCGTCAGCTGACGTGTGTCTCGTTCTAGACCATGTAACAATAATCGTCCTTTTTGTGGTAGACGTGTGGCAAACCAGTCTTATCATAAAAGTAGGAATAATTAAAATGTATTAAAAAATTACTACATTAACATTATATATTCAATACAAGTATATGTGTTTTATAGAGCGTTATGCCTGATTGTTATAAAAAAATTGAAATAATTGGAACAAAGCTGTAAAATGAAAAAACATTGTCTGTATGGCTTGCCATAGATATAGGTTGAATTCCGACGGTTTCCTTGTTTCGCACGACATGGTTCGGACGTTCAATATTCGTAAATCGTTCACTCAAACAACCGTTTTAATAATTTGCATTGTATAGATAAAGTAGTTGTTAGTGATTTAGTATATCGATTCCTTTCAGAAAATGTTTCTTCAGATTTTTTTTAAAAGGCATATTGTATTAAACAGTTTTAAAACTACACCGACCAGTATACGTGTTTAGTGTGCAATTTTTTTATCTACACCTTATGTTCTACATTGCACTGTACATAGCATAGAAATAGTTCCTTTTTGTTGGCCTGCATCCTCATCGCGTTGAAAGTAGGTGCCACTTACTTAGCACCATCCCCATAATATCGCTCAGCATCTTCAACGTAAACTAATGACAATAATGTTTGTTACGTATATTAGTACCTGCTATGAGTAATAATGATTTATATACAATGTCACTGGGCTCTGTAAAAATTTTAACGAAATTGGGATGTTATTATTTAAAAGTTAATCCATCTTACCTATTTATGCTTGTGCATTTCCCTTTCAACCTGTCGGAGAAGGACGGAAATAATGCGCTGATTGAGTAGGAAGCTAGTGTCTAGAGGGCGATACTTCACTGATCTGTTGACCTCGATTATCCATCATGTGGCGCCACCGTTCGTTGCGCTCAGGATTGCCTGTGTGACGCTTAGTCATCCTCACGAGCCAGTAGTAGTTTTACTACTTCCCGTGGCAAATGTCCTATGTTTAGTGTACGAAACTGCGCCAACTTATCTGTACTTCATCTCACTTGTTTATTATTATTATTATTATTATATCGGAATTTATATACCGCCCGAATCCAATTAAGATAAAATGTTAACTATAAAATACATAAAATACATAATTTACATAAAACTGCATGAATTAAATAAAACCATAACATGTAGGTTATTTTAAAAGTAGATATTGTAAATGAGCTGATTTAAACATAACAAATAAATAAACATAATAAAAATTGTTGTCTTGGTGGACGTTTTTTTCTTGGAAGCAGATGGCCGAGTTGCGCCACGTCCAAACTTAAAGAGCGTTACAATTTGAATTTCTATCTACATCCGTCCGACAAGCGACGACGGGTCCACAAGCAAATAAAGGTAAGTTCCCGCACGTGAGCATCGTGGATTCCAACGAGCAATATTATTGGTTAACAAAGCCACTGAAATATCAGCGTTTCAACAGTTCCAGATCTGACGGGGTGTTGATGTAGGTGAAACCGGGGAAAATTTTTACATTTTTAGTTAAAATCGCTTTTTTTGTGAAAAGTATGTTAGATGCAGTTATTTATGTCAACTTATTATTATTATTATTAGTATTATTGTTAATAAAATTCATGTTCATGACAGCAAGTTCCAGATGATTGGGTCAAACAATTCACCAGCATTATGGTCATGGAAATACCCCTCTGCAATAAAGAAATGATCCCCTTCTCTACCATAGGGTTCACACTTGCCACAGGAAGTAAACGCTACCAATTTTGCCTTGGTTTCCGCCGCATCTGTGTTTGGTAGCTGGTCGAGAGTATGAAGGATAGCATTGTACACACCTATGGCTTCTGCTTTCGAGAAAGCTACTAATGCAAGGAAGAACACATGTATATCTCCGTTTACGGCACGTCGGAGATAAACGATCGCGTTCTCGATGGCAGAAACATCTTGAGATTCATCAGTCAGCACACTCACAGATGCTACCTTGTTCAACACTATCTCCGTCTTCTGCCTCTCCACTTCTGCGATAGAGTATATAAAGTCACGGCACCGTTTGGCACTGCGATACTGAGTACCAATGTCGAAACCTTCATCTCGTCTAGCTTCGCATGCCAAACACAGTTTGTAAACAGTCTGGTGTTCTTGGAAATGGCGTGGGCATTCCGAATCAAGCTCTGCAGCGTGATTTTGTTCGTGTCGCTACCGATGTAATATAGTAACATGATTCGTTTGTCTGCGTCGTGATCGACTTTAATCGCCTTGATCATCGCTTCGAAACCTTCTGCCCAGTCATCCCACCGTATGTCGAGATTGCCCGTTTTAGTTGTGCCAAACTGGCTGCGCTGCTTGTGCCATGATGACGTCGATACCGCGTAGGGGTATCACGTGACGAAGGAATGTTTGCCGCGAAACCACTTGCTGTTAAAGTTACGGAATGTCACAGGAATTGACGGTTAATCCCTTCACTTTGTCAACGTATTCAGTCTCTGGTTCTGCTTTACCTTGTCGCCAGATGAGGCAGTGTAGGTATAATGTATGTACAGCACGTAGTGTGATTGGAACGGACGGTTTTTAGTCTCATTAATCTCGGTACACGCCACTATGCAAGAACCTCGCTTCCGCGCATATCTGTGCTCATCCTGACTACTTAACGGATGCTTCGCATTTACGTGTTGGTAGGATGCCACATCGTAGAATTTAATAGCTGATGAACAGTTACAGAAAACAACTTTAATTCTTTAAACCTTGCTGGCTGGTACATGTAGGTTGTCCTTAAAAGTAATGAACACTGACTGCTGTCTGCCAGAAATCACTAAGTGGATAGACGTGGGATCGCCAATAGATATTATCTACTTAGATTTTCAGAAAGCTTTTGACAAAGTGCCACATCAAAGATTACTACTTAAATTAAAAGCCCATGGTATCGGGGATAGCATAACTGACTGGATAGAACAATGGCTGACTGACAGAAGACAATGAGTTGTAGTAGATGGAGAAGTTTCAAATTGGAAATCGGTTTTGAGTGGGGTACCTCAAGGATCAGTATTAGGACCTATATTATTCTTAATATATATCAATGACTTGGACGACAGTATAACAAGTAACGTACTGAAATTTGCAGATGACACAAAACTCTTTAGAAAGATTAATACTGATGGTGATAAACAACATTTACAAAACGATCTAGACAGATTAGTTACATGGTCTGAGAAAAGGCAGATGTTGTTCAATTTTGGGAAATGTAAATGTTTACATACAGAACATGGCAACTTGGATGTATACTGTAAAATGGGAGATACTGTTCTGGGTACTACTGTAAAAGAAAAGGACTTAGGAGTTACAATAAGCGCTGATATGAAAGTTTCAGAGCAGTGTGGTATTGCAGCTTCAAAGGGTAATCAAATTCTTGGATTGATTAGAAGAAACATAACATACAAGGGAAAAAAGTTAATTATACCTCTTTATAAAGCAATAGTTAGACCTCATTTAGAATACTGTATACAAGCATGGAGACTATATCGTAAGAAGGATATAGTTACGCTTGAAAGCATACAAAGGAGAGCAACTAAAATGATTCCAGAACTGAGAGACCTTAGTTATGAAGAACGCATGAAAGAATGTGGTTTAACAACTCTAGAGACAAGGAGGTTAAAAGGAGATCAGATTGAAGTTTTTAAGATATTGAATGGGTATGAAAATATTGATAGAAATATGTTTTTCTCACTCAAGAAGGATAGCAGAACTAGAGGACATGAGGTAAAATTAGTAAAGGATCAATGTAGATTGGACATCAGGAAGCACTCGTTCTCACAGAGGATAATAAATGAATGGAACAAATTGTCTACAGATTGTGTAACTGCTAGCAGCGTAAATATGTTTAAAAACAAGGTTGACACATATCTCAGGAGGGCGGGTTATAAGTAGATGAACATTGTTGGACTCTCAATAAGCCAATGGCTTCCTTGTCCACTTGCCATCTGGGCCTTTGGCTTGGATGGCAAATCTTGTTAAATCTAGTGGAGTGTGGCAGTTGCTATCACAGTGTCAGCCTCCCTGCTGGCTTGATGGGTAAGACCACAGTTGACCTTCCTGTTTACTGTTTCACGAATATAGGGCACGTAAAATGTGAACTTAATAAATTCATATTATGTGACATGAGTGCCTTTGAGCAGGAATATTCACAGGTTTGTTTATAAAAGCTATTGGCTGTGAAATAGTGCATTTTTTAGAGTTTAACTGGCGGAGGGATTTATGGGATTTGTTCTGCTATGGGCCACGTGGGCGCATGAATACACGGCTATTTTTTTAAATATTGACGGGCATCGCACGTGGGGGCATTTAAAAAGAGCTGGAGGTAAGTCATTTTGATAAAAGTTGGTGAGCATGTCAATGAGATGATGGCAGTTGCTGCACATTTACTTCAGAATTTTTGATGGTCAGGTTTTCTTATAATCAGACAAAACGTTAACATGGCCACCAATGCAATTCTCTACTGTGTTCTGACTCCTTCAGCTGGTCACTGGATAATTTGTAATTTCTGCATTCCACAAGTACAGCACAGGATGTATCAGTTTTAAACATTCTATTAAAGTTTTGCTAGGTTAACTACTTACAACTGTGCATTTTAAGGTTAACATAAAACAACATTTATACAATGGCGAACAGACAATTACCAATTTCTATATAATACGTATCGTGATATATAAACGCTACACAGTTGTAAAGAAACAATTTATTTGCGCCGCTTTACACAGATGTAATTTACGGGTGTATAATGCGGCGCAAATAAATTTCAAATGTACAGTAAATGTCTACCGAAAACACAATGTTCAGGAAAAATGTATAGTGTTATATGGCTAACTAGAATTTACTTAATTATTGTGGAGAACTGTAAAAGAAATCGCCGAAACGGCGACTGCTACTCAGAACTATGATATCTCTCTGGATAGCACACATATTATTACCATGCGGCAACCAAATGTCATGTCTTAATATCCTAACAAACAGCAACCTACCGCCTAGGCACACTAGTAACACGGATTACCATGTAAACAGCATCTAAAATTCTGGCTAAACGTTATATATATAAACATATTTTACATAATAAAAATAAAGTAGTTTAATTAGAAAACATGGTCCAGCGGTCCAGTTGAAGTCCACTTCCATGTGCCGTCATGTTAACAGTACATTGTACACTTGCCAAAGTGCGGGATCAGGCTCCAGCCTGTCTCGCGCGGCTCTCCTGATTGCTGTTGTGGAGTTAAATGGCGGCCAGTATAAGTCTGTATTGGCAGTGAGCCAATTCGAGGCTACCAATTCAACTGATTCTTCGAGTTTTTTTCCGAAGACCACAACAACAAACATGCTGGAGACCAACGAAAGTTAAATATAAAGGTAAATCAGAAAACGTTAGGATAAACCAAACTCTATGAATGTTATGCATTGCAATGTGGACTCTTCCAAATGGCAGCAAGACATTTAACATTAACGACATGGAGTATGTCACTCTCATGTTCTACTACATGAATGTCTAGCTTTCTTGAATATAATGGATAAGAGAAAAATGCCGTGTGTGCTAGAAATGGTTTATACACAATGTAAACCTCTGTTTCACATTGGAGAATATTCTGCACAAGAGCAACCTCTGAATCAATGCTAACATAATTGGTAGGTACTTCTACTGCAATATTAAAAATGTTCAACTGTGCTACACCACATTGCGAACATGGACAATACATGTTTCCTATTGGGAGCGGGCCCTGAGTGTGTGGTTGTGGCATTGAACCACAGCTGTCAATGTGGACTTCTCTGGCGTTCTCATGATCACTTGCTAGAGCACACAGTTTGGCTTGCTAATCATTTTATAGTTGACCAAGGAACTTTCAAATGGAAATGCAGAGAACAAGATTACTACGAACTTACACATCTTTAGCTAAATTAACTAAGCAGTGAATATTATATGTCACCTTGACTGGTCCATACACCTGTGAAAAGTGTTGAACAGAAATAACTTAAGAGACTATGAGCATAGTCGCACAAAGGAATCTCTCTCTCTCTCTCTCTCTCTCTCTCTCTCCCCCTCCCTCCCTCCCTCCCTCCCTCCCTCCCTCCCTCCCTCCCTCCCTCCCTCCCTCTCGCACGCACGCACGCTCTCACTCACTCACACACACACACACACACACACACACACACACACACACACACACACACACACACACACACACACACACACACACACACACACACACACACACACACACACACGTGTTTGCGTAGTAGTAGAGGTAGTAGTCGTCATTGTGACGTTTTTGTATTCGTTGACCTTCCGCCGCTGCCGTTTTTCGGCTTCTTGTGCTGTGCGGTTTAGTTCAAAACTTTAACCAAGCGGGCCTCAATGCTGGTGGTGCATGCCTGTTCAAGAATGCTAGCATTGGTTGTTCGGTCTTGCCAGCAGACACCCTGGATAGCTCTGAACGTGCGCTGTTGAAATTGTTCAAGAGCTTTGATGTGGCGACGGAACATTACCCGTGTTTCGCTGCCATACAAAGGTGTGAGCAGCACGGCAGGTTTGCATATAAGAATCTTAGTAAATGTCCTAAGCCCACGTTCAGTGAAGACACGGCTTTTTAGTTTTCCGTTGGCTGCACAAGCACATTTTATTCTGTACTGAATTTCCGGATCGATGTTTGCTGGACTGGAAAGGTTGCTTCCTAATGCGCAAAATGGTCAACATTATCAAGAGCAGTGCCTTCTACTATGATAATGTTTGGCTATAATGTTATAGCTGATGATTGTGCCGGTTGATGTAGAATTTTTGTCAAGTGTGTTCTAGAGATATTGTGCTGAGTGAGCGACAATTGCACAGAAGTCCGCGTATTGAAGATCAACGATTATTACTGTTTTCACTTTCGATTTAGCCCCGAGATGGCTTACCTTGAACACGCCACCATCGGTACGATATGTGATGTCCACTCCCTTAGCTAGATTGATCTTCGGTAGTGATAGGAAGGCCGCCAGAAATATAAAAAACAAGGAGTCATTCAGTTAGAATAGTTATAGTGTACGTACGGTGATTTAGCGACCCGTCTTAATTCGATTTCCAAACAGCGCCTGTAGCTACACAATATGAAGTAACTTGAAATGTTCACACTAAACAGCGCCCCTAATGAGTATAAACGTAATAATTTGCTCCACATTCCTTCCAAACAGTGCCGCCTACTAAGTACCATATTTAATAGCTTGACCTATGTTACAAAATGTCACAAAGTTATAGTTAAAACAATACCAGGGAAAGTTTAGAGATAATATCGTTAAAATGTCACACTGTCAAAGAAAAATGACACAACAATAGGACAAACAGTGAAGTAACGAATCAGTAAAGAAGCAAAGTAACGAAGCAACAAAGCAGCGAACCAGTGAAACAGCGAACAACAAAGCGAGGATGCAGTGAAGCAATGATGCAGTGAAGCACCAAAGCAGCGAAGCAGTAACGCAATAAAGCAGCGAATGAACAAGGCAGTGAAGAAATGAAGCAGTAAAGCAGTGAAGCAACGAAATATCAAGGTAATGAGCCAGCAAAACAATGGCGTAGCGAAGCAGCAAAGCGAGTTTCAACTTATAAACTTTCAATTCATAAACTTTCATGTTACAAAGTTTCAACTCATCAAGTTTCAACTTACAAAGTTTCATCTTACAAAGATTCAACTATCAAAGTACAAACTTTCATGTTTCAAAGTACCAATTTTCAACTCATAAATGTTATGTTACAAAGCTTCAACTCATAAACTTTCATATTATAAAGTTTCAACTCATAAAGTTTCAACTTACAATTTTATATTACACAGTCTCAAAGTACAACCGTTCATGTTACAAACTTTCAACTCATAAAATTTAAACTTTCAAACTTTCAACTTTCATGTTACAAAGTTTCAACTCATGAAATTTCATATTACAAAGTTTCAACTTACAAAGTTTCATGTTACAAAGTTTCAAAGTACAAACCTTGATGTTACAAAGTTTCAAAGAACAAACTTTCAACTGATAAACTTTCATGTTACAAAGTTTCAACTTATAAACTTTCAAATTACAAACGTTCATGTTACAAAGTTTCAACTCGTAATGTTTCAACTCATAGTTTCAACTCACAAAGTTTCAACTTACAAAATGTCATGTTGCATGTTCCAAAGTGCAATATTTCATGTTACAAAATTTCAAAGCACAAATGTTCAACTCATCAACTTTTATGTTACAAAGTTTCTGTCACAGTTTTAAGTTTGGCTGGATTATATGCGGCGAGCTAATGGACATGTACTCGTTAGGTTCAGTGTCGGTATTCTTGCAATTACGATAATTCAACGACGAAGGTAAAGAGAAAACTATTTCCCGTTTAATAAGACATCATAGAACAACTAGTATTATTACAAACCACTTCAAGAATGAATTACAGTCATACATCAAGAATGATTTACAGTCATATATCAAGAAAGACTCACAGTCATATATCAAGGAAGACTCACTGTCCTATATCAAGAAAGATTTACGTGTTCGGCGATTGTAGTCTGGCGTTATGGCGTGCTCGGCGAGTGCAGTTTTGCATTACGCGTGTTCATCGAGTGTTTACTTGCGTTCGGCGTGCTCTGCGAGAGTTCATTTGCGTTCGGCGTGCTCTGCGAGTGTTCACTTGCGTTCGGCGTGCTCTGCGAGTGTTCATTTGCGTTCGGCGTGCTCTGCGAGTGTTCACTTGCGTTCGGCGTTCTCTGCGAGTGTTCACTTGCGTTCGGCGTGCTCGGCGAGTGTTCACTTGCACTCGGCGTGCTCGGCGAGTGTTCACTTGGCGAGTGTTCACATGAAAGTTTTGCGACTCTTTGCCACCAGTGGCAGTGCCACCGTTGAGCTGGTTATTGCGAGAGGAACCATGTACGTTCATAGATGTGCAATCACCTGACTGTCACATGGCTGGAGTTCCTCTCCTGTGTCAACGCCCGTAACAATTTTATACTTCCACTATCACCAATCGCAGCAGTCGTCTCACAACGGATTAACCAATCATGTTGGTGCATACAAGAGCCCGTAGACCACAGAAAGGCTTGGTTGCCTATACAAATTAGAAGTTAACTTGTGAATAGTTATGTAATGTTTGTACTAAAACACCCCGGTATCAACCATTCAAATCACAAGATACCCTACGCAAAATGTATATCATAGGAATCTCTTTGGTGAACGCTGGCTTTCAAATTGTCTTTTGTATAACAATGGTCTAATGCTCAATGCCAAATGTCTTGATACCAAGACTTGGGTGTACTAGTCATCAGATGTAGAACACCAGACAAATTTTGGTGCACTAATTGGTAAAATAATTGCAAACGTTAATGATGGGCAACTGATATTGATTTTACCAGTTGGCTATAATGGTGGGACATATTTCACGGGCAGTTTGCAAGTGACTAATGCATGTGGATCTAAAAGCATTGTACATTCTAATAATTTCGCACTAGAAATATATTCATTGGAATTTAACATAGTAACTTATGCATACACACACACTTGGGTGGGAATGCCAAAACGGGGACTGACAATAAATGAGGTAGATAAGGACAATGCCCAAATGTTGGCCTTCAAAGTCAAAGAGTTGGCAATAGCTCGGTCCCACAAGCAATTAAGGAAATTAGCATACCCTCGAGGGGTTTCAAGTGTTGGTGTTGTTACAGTTAGGCGTGCCGTCGGTTTAATTAGGCCACCAGTCAGTGTATTTAATCCAGCAATCCGTGTAATTAAGCCAGCGGTCAGTTTAATTAGGCCAGAAATGAAATTAGTTAGGCCAGCAGTCAGTTTAGTTGGGCCAGCAGTCAGTTTAGTTGGACCAGCAGTCAGTTTAGGGGTAGGATTAATTAGACCAGGGGGTCAGTGAGGAAATACCCGGTATGACAAATGTATACGTATGTCGAGACCAATTTCTGCTGCTCTGTTTTCTCTTACACATGTGCAACAAGCAAGGGTTCCAAGCACCTGGCAGCTCGGCAACGACCATCCCTCGGCACGATTCTTCCATTCATTAATACATTCTTTTAATGTTACTTCAATTTAATTGAAATTTAACTTTGTAAGTTGAAACTTTATGAGTTGAAACTTTGAAACATGAAAGTTTATGAATTGAAAGTTTGTAAGAAGAATATGTTTTTATTTGACCAATCATACATTTCACACACACCTATATCCATGCTGTATTATAATGTTAAATAATACAAGTGTATATGGTTGTAAGTAAACATGGTATATATTAAAGTAAACAAACAAATATGGTCAGGAGACTCCTCTAAGACTTTAATAGTCGCTATCGAGGAGCCACCTTACAAAATAAAATAAAACTAAATGAGTTGGTCAAACATATATAATTCTTACGAGAAGAGTAGAAAACAAACATAATAATAATAATATCATCTCTGATTGTGTGTGTACGCGCGCGCGCGCATGTTCGTGTGCATGTGCGTATTCGTGTGTTAATATTCTCGCTTGATTACGTGTGTTTGTAGTTTAGGCGCCTTTTAGTATAAGGGTGACAGGTAGTTGTATTTTTTAATGTAGCAAGTATATATAGTAATTTTGCACTGTGCATGAATCTTGATAATTTTGTAAAAAATGAAGTTTAGCGTACTGAGCATATCCCTGTAAGCTGTGTGTATTAAGCTTTTCTTTAACTATAATTGGAATAGTATTAAGTAAAAATGGTAAATTATGCCGAAGACATTTCTTTGCAAATTCGTGTTTAGTTTTATAAGTATATATTTTATTCTTGATTCGTGTATCATAATTATGTATCTCATAGTTGAAGATTATCCTCCAGTTTTGTTAATAAACTGGTAAATTGTTATGTAAATATTTATAATAACATTTTAATTGTTGTAATCTACTTTTAACATGCCGAGTTTTTAATGAAGTGACTCTGTGTGGGAATTACAATTACTTAAGATAATAATTATTTTGAAGTTTTATTATTCTATTTGTTTGAAAACCAAAAGCCAATGCAATAATTCATATGTGGTAATATTAATTAATTACATAATAACCTTTTAATTTATGGTGATAACGTTTTTATTTATTTAAAATAACAGTCTTTTTAGAACATGCGTTTGAAATATTTTTCAGTATATCTTTTCCATGTTCACATTTGTATCAATAATTAAACCTAAGAAATTTAATTCCTTAACTTGTTCAATATTTATATTATCTATCTTCAGATTAAGCTTCTGTGTATTTTTATTTGTCTTTTGGAATGTCATATATTTAGATTTCGCAATGTTTAAAAAGTTCGTCATTTATTAAATATTATAAATTGTCATTGTGGATGTTATCCTTAAAAGTATTTAAAGTACTTGATAGGGTTGTATCATCAGCATAAATGATTAAATTAAACATTTGACTATATATGTATGTATGTATGTGTGTGTGTATATATATATATATATATATATATATATATATATATATATATAATAAATAACAGAAGTTCTAGGATTGAACCCTGTGGTATGCCAGTTGTTATTGTTAACATGTTTGATTTGATATGATCAATTTCCGTTTATAGTTTATGATTATTTAGGTAGTTGAATAAGTTCAGATTTGTATGAGTGCGGATATGTCTCTCCAAATTTCCTCTTTCAGCAAACCGTGATTCACAAGTATCACACTTGAAGGGTTTCTCACCAGTATGATTGCGGATATGTCTCTCCAAATTTCCTTTCTTAGCAAACTGTGATCCACACGAGTCACACTTGAAGGGCTTCTCACCAGTATGAGTGCGGATATGACTCTTTAAATTTCTTCTTTCAGCAAACTGTGATTCACACGTATCACATTTGAAGGGTTTCTCACCAGTATGAGAAAGGATATGTCTCTCCAAATGTCCTTTGTTAGAAAACTGTAATCCACACATGAGACATTTGAAGGGCTTCTCACCAGTATGAGTGCGGATATGACTCTTCAAAGTTCCTCTTTTAGCAAACTGTGATCCACATGTGTCACATTTGAAGGGCTTCTCACCTGTATGAGTGCGGATATGACTTTTCAAATTTTCTCTTTTAGCAAACTGTGATCCACATGTGTCACATTTGAAGGGCTTCTCACCAGTATGAGTGCGGATATGATTCTTCAAAGTTCCTCTTTCAGCAAACTGTGATCCACATATGTCACACTTGAAGGGCTTCTCACCAGTATGAGTGCGGATATGACTCTTCAAAGTTCCACTGTTAGCAAACTGTGATCCACACGTGAGACATTTGAAGGGCTTCTCACCAGTATGAGCGCGGGTATGACTCTTCAAAGTTCCTCTGTTAGCAAACTGTGAACCACACGTGTCACACTTGAATGGCTTCTCACCAGTATGAGTGCGGATATGACTCTTCAAATTTCCTCTTTCAGCAAACTGTGATTCACACGTATCACATTTGAAGGGTTTCTCACCAGTATGAGAACGGATATGTCTCTCCAAATGTCCTTTGTTAGAAAACTGTAATCCACACATGAGACATTTGAAGGGCTTCTCACCAGTATGAGTGCGGATATGACTCTTCAAAGTTCCTCTTTTAGCAAACTGTGATCCACATGTGTCACATTTGAAGGGCTTCTCACCTGTATGAGTGCGGATATGACTCTTCAAATTTTCTCTTTTAGCAAACTGTGATCCACATGTGTCACATTTGAAGGGCTTCTCATCAGTATGAGTGCGGATATGATTCTTCAAAGTTCCTCTTTCAGCAAACTGTGATCCACATATGTCACACTTGAAGGGCTTCTCACCAGTATGAGTGCGGATATGACTCTTCAAATTGCCTCTTTCAGCAAACTGTGATTCACACATATCACACTTGAAGGGTTTCTCACCAGTATGAAAGCGGATATGTCTCTCCAAATGTCCTTTGTTAGCAAACTGTGATGCACACGTATCACACTTGAAGGGTTTCTCACCAGTATGAGTGCGGATATGACTCTTCAGGTTTCCTCTTTCAGCAAACTGTGATTCACACGTATCACACTTGAAGGGTTTCTCACCAGTATGAATGCGGATATGACTCTTCAATTTTCCACTGTTACCAAACTGTGATCCGCACGTGATACATTTGAAGGGCTTCTCACCCGTATGAGTGCTGGTATGACTCTTCAAAGTTCCTCTGTTAGCAAACTGTGATCCACACCTGTCACACTTGAAGGGCTTCTCACCAGTATGAGTGCGGGTATGACTCTTCAAAGTTCCTCTGTTAGCAAACTGTGATGCACACGTATCACACTTGAAGGGTTTCTCACCAGTATGAGAGCGGATATGTCTCTTCAAATTTCCTCTTTCAGCAAACTGTGATCCACACGAGTCACACTTGAAGGGCTTCTCACCGGTATGAATGCGGATATGACTCTTCAAAGTTCCACTGTTAGCAAACTGTGATCCACACGTGAGACATTTGTAGGTTTTCTCTCCAGTATGATTGCGGATATGATTTTTCAAATGTCCACTCTGGGCAAATTGTAATGCACACATATCACACTTGAAGGGTTTCTCACCAGTATGAGAGTGCATGTCTTTCCAAATGTCCTTTTTAGCAAATTGTGATGCACACATATCACACTTGAAGGGTTTCTCACCAGTATGAGAGTGGATGTCTTTCCAAATGTCCTTTTCAGCAAACTGTGATGCACACATATCACACTTGAAGGGTTTCTCATCAGTATGAGAGCGGATATTACTTTTCAAAGTTTCTCTCATAGTAAATTGTGATCCACACGTTACACAACTGAAGGTTTTCCAAGCAATATGAGTGCGAACATTATGTCTGCTTAAATTTCATCTTTTCGCAAACTGTGATCCACATGTGTCACATTTATAGTTTCTTCCTAGTGTAAGAGCGCATATTTAGCGAACTCCTCGATGTGAAGTTCGCCACATAAATGTCACCTCTGGTCGATGTCATCATAGTGTGACTGGCCGTGCCCTTTGAATGACCTCTTATTGTAAAGCGTGTGCTACCCGGGACACGGCACTGTGTTGATGATGTCAGAATGTGTTGACAAGTTGACCGTGTAGTGACACTGCTGACACTTCTACAACAGATGTTGCAAATATCAGATAAACAAATGTAACACGTAACATGTCTACATCGAACAGATACAATACTAACATACCAGGGTACATAAAATGAAACATGCATTAAATTACGTATCTAATACATCTAGTATATATGTGAACAAGAATCATGCACTATCAAAGGGGAAATATACTAAATGATTTCACTGAAAAAATGTATGTGCATACATCATAATATTTGTTATTAAAATAGGGATTAACGGTAACCCACTGGAAAAAAATTACCTGAGACAAATCTTGATAAAGGCTTCTTTGTTCGTTTGCCCTCTGGTGTGTGCTATTAAAAACCACCTCGTTGAAATTATCATATGCCAACATAACCAACTAAATTACCTGGCAGTTTGTTCATCTACGTGATGTAGAACATAGCCAATGCCCCGGTGGCTATACCAACCATTTAATACCTTGTTCCTGTGAATATCATTACTAGCAAGTTTGCCTACCATACATCTGATCAGCACAATAATATCACCATATATGTTTCGGGTAAATTTTTACAGTTAAACCTGCATCTTTGTAGGCGGGTTTTAGGACACAATGAAAGCGACAGTGGCAGTAGCATGTCTGTTAACTATAAAACAATGCCAATTTTGACAATATAAATTTTATTTTATTAATTGGCGATTTTATTAAATGCCAATTTCAATGACATAGTTTATTTATATTGTAATTAATAGCCAACAATAATGTATGCAAAAGTTGCCATATAGCAACCCGTAAAACAGAGAATGTCGATGTGCATTATGGGTTTAAAAAGACACACCGATAAATGTTCAACTTTAAAAGTGATAACATGTTTCGACATTTTGATTACATGTTACCTTGAATCAGTTATTAAGCAACCTGTGTTGTTGCACATTCACTTTAAAGCAGTACTTTCAGCTGATCACCACTCCACACATGTGTGGTTTGTCTCTGTGTGAGTGAATATTCAAATTACCGCCCCAAATTATGGTTCTCTATAAGTCTCCCCCGATAAGTGCGCGTATGACTCTCCACAGAGTCACACCTGTACTCTTCATAATATATAAACTAGATGTCACATTTGAAGGATTTCTCCGCAGTATGTGCAGGCATGTGAACGGTTAATGTAGTAGATCAACAATACTGCGTACCACAAGTGTTACACCGGCAAGGTTTCTCCACAGTATGTGTAGGCATGTGAACGGTTAATGTAGTAGATCAACAACACTGCGCACCACAAGTGTTACACCGGCAAGGTTTCTCCACAGTATGTGTAGGCATGTGAACGGTTAATGTAGTAGATCAACAACACTGCGTACCACAAGTGTTACACCGGCAAGGTTTCTCCACAGTATGTGCAGGCATGTGAACGGTTAATGTAGTAGATCAACAACACTGCGTACCACAAGTGTTACACCGGCAAGGTTCCTCCACAGTATGTGTAGGCATGTGAACCGTTAATGTAGTAGATCAACAACACTGCGTACCACAAGTGTTACACCGGCAAGGTTTCTCCGCAGTATGTGTAGGCATGTGAACGGTTAATGTAGTAGATCAACAACACTGCGTACCACAAGTGTTACACCGGCAAGGTTTCTCCACAGTATGTGTACGCATGTGAACGGTTAATGTAATAGATCAACAACACTGTGCACCACAAGTGTTACACCGGCAAGGTTTCTCCACAGTATGTGTAGGCATGTGAACGGTTAATGTACTAGATCAACAACACTGTGCACCACAATTGTTACATCGGCAAGGTTTCTCCTCAGAATTGAGTGTGCAGATGTCTCTTCAAGCTTCTACTACATATACACTTTATTCCACAAATGTCACACCTGAATGGCTTTTAACCAGTGTCAGTGCATATATTACTGGCCTTGACATTAAGCTTTTGCAGCCAGTGGCCTGTCGGGCCAGTAGATATTAAGTTACTGGCCCCCCAAAAAGTTACTGACCCGAAATATTTTTTTATTGATTTAAAAAACACACCATTTGTTTGCAATACATGGCATTACAAGTCGAAGGATGCGAGTTTGGCCGTTATTTATTTTGCCGTTGGTGATTTACTTTCATGCTTTCAGTCGTTATTCCGTATGGCAGACAATGCTGCTGCAGGAATCGTTTGAGAATCATATGCCCTCTGTCGAAGCCGCCGACGCAGCAGGTCACTTTTTGAGAACGACGGATGATGCCGCCGCGTGCGTATCGAGTTACAGTTATACTCGAAAATACGACGGGCGAACCGGACCTGATTCTGTATATAACTATGATTGTTACAACTGGGTTTATTTCTTTCGAATATAAACTTGTT
Organism: Lamellibrachia satsuma; assembly: GCA_033239005.1. Classification (NCBI taxonomy): domain Eukaryota; kingdom Metazoa; phylum Annelida; class Polychaeta; order Sabellida; family Siboglinidae; genus Lamellibrachia; species Lamellibrachia satsuma. Next base: position 3,076,591 of record BSQZ01000074.1, on the reverse strand, counting down.
GACTGAAGTTACGGTAAACTTAGCTATCTGCGCCTTAGCGGGTCTTGGAATAAATGTTAGGCGCTGCCGTGACACCTAGCGAACAGTCCGCGAACCAGTCGGTTTATATGAAATCGGTATGTCGAACGCATATTGCGATAACCAATACGTATCGCGCAGAGGAAATTGCTGCGATCTACCGATATTATACTGGTAACATGGCGCAACCCTAGTAAAATATAGGCGTTCGCAATTCACAAAAAGTCTTCACGTCGTCGCTAGTAGCGACGTCATGCGGACTTTTTTGTGAGGCTCGTACAAATCAAAATAAGATGGCAACTATACGAGGCGACAACACGAAATCAGATGAGATGAAGATTGTGTTGAATTGTAGCGCCGGGGTAGATGGCAAGAACAAGCTACTGAAAGAATGACCTGTGGCTGTGACTAATGGGATAAAAACGATCTTAAACTATGTTGGCCCACTCGGCCAGTAAAATATGGAAACTTGTGGCCCGAAAGACCCAAAAAAGGTGCAGGGCAGGGCCACCGGGCCAGTGTTAATGTCGAGGCCTATATGACATTACATAGATCCACCATGGGCAAACTGTAATCCACATGTGTCTTACGTCTAAGGTTTCTAATCAGGATGAGTGAGCAGATGACTTCAAATGTTCACTACTGGCAAACTGCAATCCACATATATCACGCCTATGTCGATTTAGATTACCAAACATGTCAAAATCAGCACAACAAATGTCACACATGAAGTGTTTCTCAATAGTATGAGTGCGGATATGTCTCATCAGTGATCAACTTTCGGCAAACTGTGATACACGTGTCACACTTGAAGGGCTTCTTCAAATGTCCACTCTGGACAAAGTGTGATCCACGTGTGTCACACTTGAAGGGTTTCTCACCAGTATGAGTGTAGATGTCTCTACTTGAAGACAAACGAATGCCTACCCCTATAAACAAATGGCGATCTCGTTTCATGATCAGTTTTGCACTAATAGAATTTACCCAGTAAGACCTCCACTTTGCCTTAACCTAGGGGCCCACCACAAATATTGGTGCCAAAACAGGTTGCATGAAAACAAACTATAGTAGAAACGTTATTGAACTGTGTGTACTTGTTATGCGGCTTCCCGTTTCAAACTGTTGTCCCCAGTCATATACTTTAGATCCTATATACATACAGAGAATGAGTAAGGAGAGATTGACAAAAAGAGCATGGAAAACAGAAGAGGGTGGTAGAAGGAGAAGAGGTAGACCAACATTAAGACAGGGTTGACTGAATTACTTTAATTTTGTACTTGAGTAAAAGTAAAAGTAATTCACCTAAAAAGTAAAACTACTTTTCAAAAGTACTTGAAGTAAAAGTAGAAGTAAAAGTACTTAGAAATAACAAACAAAATCATGAGTAATATTATATAAATTACACAACTTGCATCTGACAACTGTTTTGCAACCAGGGTTGAAAAAAATCATGAATTTTATTTGAAATAAAAAATCGGATTTGTTTTATTTAAATCGGATTTTTTTATTTATTTTATTTTTTTTATTTATTTGATTTTTTTTATTCTGGTATATAGACATCAATAAATTTTATATAGATGTTGATGTATTTATAAACTCTTTCAAATGTGTTCTATTCAAATCGATCTAGGTACTTGTCTTAACAGAGGGTACATGATTTTTGCTTAAATAAATACATTAGACAATGTCCACAAGGCCTCACCCCCTGTTGTTACATAATCTGTCTTGGAAAGGAAAGCATGCTGTGTGTCTGTGGCTGTATCAGTGCTAATTATTGTTTGCTGAGAGGGTGGATTAGCACATGATTGTGTATTCTAAGGGTCCCTAACCAGACTGCAAACTGGTACAGTATTAAACAATTGTAGCTCAGACTGTCTCACTTGAGTCAACATACTGAATTGATAACAACTAGCACAAGCTCTAAGTGGACTTTAACTCAGTGCTTCTGACTTGAAAAGATACTTCCTCTGGAAGACAACTTTGTGTAGCTTCACTGCATTCAAAAAGGGAATAGCTCAGACATACACAATGTCATAAAATATTTGACTGTCAGGCTATCTGGTGTCAATACAGCTACACAAGTGTGCGCACATTATGCTTTTGTATTAAAAAACTCACAAAACTTTGTTGATCTCGATGCTTGTAAACAATTATTTGTGCTAAATTCATATAAATCAGCGATTAAAAAAATCGGAAGTAAAAAAAAAATAAAAAATCATAAATCAATGATTTTTTTGGAGTGATTTAAATCATGATTTAAATCAATGATTTAAATCAAACAACCCTGTTTGCAACAACTCTGCCTATAACAATATGCTCCCAGACAGCCTTACCTAGTCAATCGGTCTGCCACCATTGAACAATTTTAAGAGCTTAAATGCAGTGACCTGCCATTTTAAGCGACACTCACGTCCATGTCAACACATTTTTGTGGTCAAAAAAGTGTACCTGGTCTAACAAAATATAAATCTTAACATAACTTTTAGCCACATACTGAAACTACCAGGTACTAATTGTTCTCAAACTACTGGTGGGTAACATACAATTGTAGAAAATGTTATAAATAATATTTTGTTTTCATAAAACATGATGGTTTGTTATAATTCCAATAAGGCAACAGTATTATTTCAATAACCGCAATAGTAAATCTGACACAAACCCACAACATAAACAATGACAAATTTGGAACAGACAGTAAAGCATTTGGTTTGCTGCTACCATATAGTCTACATGATTTTTGGAAGCCGCGTATTGAAAATGTATCTCTCTATAAAAATAAACAATGTCACAATTAATATAGTTGAAGCAACTAAATTTATAGATGAATTGGTTGATGACAAATTAAAACGGAAAGTTGGAAACATCACATTTATCTTTTGAAATCTAAACTTTCAAAGTATTGTGCGGTTATATACAGAACTAGTTTCTTAATTGACAGACGTGGGATGTGTATCTTATATTATTCTCTATTTTTGCATTACATTATTCATTGTGCTGAAATATGGGGAAATACATATAAAGCAAACTTAAAATGCTTACTCTTGTTACAGAAAAAGTTGTAATATTAATATGTGGTGCTCAGAGGTTGGACCACACATCTAGCCTATATTATGATCTCGGCATTCTAAAATTGTCAGATATAGTGAAACTAAAATCTGCTGAAATGATGTATACTGGTAAGGAATTTAACAATCCATTGCCAAACAACATACAAAAGCTTTTCATTTTGGATGACCCGACAAAGTTGTGTATTTAAACAAAAGTATGCACACACGAATCTAAAGACAATTTCTATATAATTATTAATGTTGTAAAGTTATGGAATTCCCTTGACAGCTCATTAATTTGTTGCAAGTGTTCATCTTTTCAAAAAGAACTATACCACTCAGGTATTGCACAGCTATGTAACCAATGAGTAACCCGATTATGGTGAAAAAAATTAATTGTACTGTAGTAGAATCAGGAATTGTTTATTCGACAAACATTTAACATAAATTAAGAAATACAAAAACATACTACGAATTTCTACAAAATGTATAAATTCACAAATATGAATGATAATTGTATAGGTATGAAACCATGTCAATCTGGGAGACTGTCACTAAAACCATAATTTGGTCACTAACGTGACAGCCACCCAATAAAATTATAAATTAAACAAAAGAATTGAGTGATGGATTAACAACAAATAACTATATATTTCATGAATATATGCTTAAATAAAGTTAAGAATAAGACAATCAATATATAACATATATTATTATAATATGTGAGATGGTATGAAGTGGAAATCAGTTAGCAAACATATAACAGCAATGAGTTATCGTATAAGTGGCAAATATAACAATTCCAGATATTACAACTTGAGCTATATTGTGACAGAAAGAAACTCTTCGCATAGGAGCTGAAACCTTGCAATGAGTGAGACTGAATCTGATCTATGATCAAGGCGGGAGTGCTATTAATTACATGGATAATACTAAACCTGAGTGATTTCCTGGCCAGTTCAGTGTTTGCTCTTTCAACATGTGTGTCATGTTGATTTCTTGTATAATGTGTATGAACATCCTCATTTTCTCTTATGCCTAACCTTGAAAAATATTCAGGTAAATTACCGTTTATGTATCTATAATAACATTTCAGTTGTTGTAACCTAATAATGTCTGTGACCATTAAAATGTTAAGGTATTTAAATAATGGCTGTGTATGCGGCTATAGGTCGCCACTCTGATTGCTCTTTTTTGGAGTTTTAAGATTCTATCATGTTGGATCCCTCCAGAAAGCAAACAGTAATTTATGAGGGATTACATGTGAGTTATATAGGTTTATTAAAACATGCTGTGTTACAAATTGTTAAATTTTTCTTATAATGCCAATTGAACTTGACATTTTACATGCTAGTTTATCAATGATTTTTCAAATTCAGGTGTTTGTTTATTGCCAATCATAAGAAGTTATCAACACACTCTGTAAGTGTGTCATTTATTTCAAGTTGGAATATGGGAATTTTTTTGTGTGGGTTGTGAAAAATCATATATTTTGTTTTGTTAGCATTTAATGAAAGTTTATTAACTTCCAACTATTCACTAGTCTTTTGTATTTCAACATTAATACTATTAAAGTTAGCAAGTTGCATCTTAGAAGAGTCAAGTATACTACATAAAGTTGAGTCATCTGCATATAAAATGTATTCAAATAAATTACTTGCATTAGTAATATCATTTATATATATTAAAAATAGTAGAGGGCCCAGTATAGAACCCTGTGGAATACCTGTGGTTATCGGCAACATATCTGATTTGGTGACATTTATTTCAACGAATTGTTTCCTGTTTGTAAATAACTTTGAATAAGATTATTTGAAAATCCTTTAACACCATAGTATGACAATTTTGTGTGTAAAATATCATGATTAAGAGTGTCAAAAGCTTTAGATAGGTATAAAAATATAGTAATGGGATTTTTACCTTTATCCATTTGACATGCAAGTTTATATATTAATTCAAGTGCAGCAAACTCTGTTGAATGTCCTTTCCTAAATCCGTACTGATTTTTATACAAAAAAGTTTGTTATCATCAAAAAAACTGTAAAGCTGATAAATAATATTTTTTTTCAAAAACTTTTGAGAAGGCAGGTAGTAAGGAAATTGGCCTACAGTTTGAGAAAAGTGTTTCCTTATCTTTTTAAATATAGGAATGACTTTCGCTATTTTTAAGTTATCAGGAAATGTTCCATTAACAAAAGTCTGGTGTATTATTAACTTTAGCGGTTCAACTAATGCATCTTTCATGAGTTTCAATAATTTAGTAGATATACCATCATTGCCACAACTACATTTTGCATGAAGACGATCAATAACTTTTACTATATCCATATTGTTTATTTCTGAAATGTGAATACAGAGTCATATTTATTTCCAGACTTATTTATTTGATTTGCTAGTTCTGGCCCAATGTTGGTAAAATATTCATTAAATTTATTCACAATAGTAAACTGATCAGACACTTGATTAACATCAGCAGAAAAATAGTCAGGGAAAGTTCTCGTGTTTTGTGATTTATTTAATATCTCATTGAATGTGGACCACGTTTTTCTTGAATCAGTCTTACATGCATTAAAACATGATGCATATTATATTTCTTACATGCATTAAAACATGATGCATATTATATTTTTTGGCATGTCTTATAATTTTTTTTCAATATACTGTTTATTTTTTAATGATAAATAATCCTGTGATTCATGTGATATTATTAGGAGTTGTTTATAAAAGTTGTCCCGATATTTTATGCAATGTAGGATACCTAGAGTAATCCATTTGCATTTCTTATGTTTATGTTTGTTAATTTTTTTTACAACTACAGGAAAATATTTACTTTTTAATTTATAAAAAATATTACATAAAATATCAAGATTTGCACTAGGGTTAGCATTATGATCTACATTGTACAATACACGGTTGCACTTGTATTATTTAGTGTCACTTATAAGTGACAGGGAAAGCAACATAACGCCTCCAAAAATGCATCATTCCAGAAGCAGAAACCAAACCCGCACTATTTTCACAAGCCATATTATCGCTCAACGTTATGGATGGTGTTTGGGATTATGTTAGGCCTATCGTCGATAATTTATAGATAATTAACCACAGTCGACATAGCCTCATAGGTGATACTCTACAAACTGAAACTTGGCATAAATTATTACGGTTTTACGTCATTATTATCTAAACAAATTATATCCCAAGACTTATTTGTCACCAAAGCAAGGCCCAGGGCAAAAGTCAAGACTCGAGTTAAACCAACAACCACGGCAAAGATAAAGCAAAGGCAAAACGCCACAACATCACACCACAACATCGACATCTTCGAGGTAGACATGTAGTCATTCCTCCATTGTTAATATGTAACCTGTTTCAACAGAAGTTCACATGAAATTAGGATTTTAACCACTTACAATTTTACGCGTGTCGAAGAAAGACGGACACAATTGAAGGATTAAGTGGTGAGGCACTCTCCAGAGGGCACCACCTACACACTGAGCCAGTGGTGGGCAAGACCACATTTATTTTTCCGTATTATTTTTCTTCAGTTTCTATGTAGTCAGAAAACGGATGCCGGTAATTGTATTAATTTCATTATTGAAGCATGCATATTATACCACCTACAAAAGCTACCATTTCATATAATAATTTAATAAGTAAAAAGGTAAAATTTCCACGTAGGTATACTGCCCAATTATTATGTATATATTTCATACTCAATATATGTCTATGTCATTTCATAATTAAATATATTTTTTGACAACGGCTTAGGATGAATTGACATCATAGAAAGAAGAACAATCAAATACAATCTTATCTCAATTTCTTGTCAGACATTTTGTTCTTCTGCATTCCAACACTTGAATAAATGTGCAAGAACAATGCAATAATATTATATACAATACAAATATCATAAAAAACACTACTTTACAGAGACAATCAACTAAGACACGAAAGACAACTTCCTATTATATCTTACTATTTTCTGATATTAAAATCCCTAACATAATAGTTATCAAGAGTTTTATGGAATAATCATAACGTCTATCAAGCTTTTAAAATGAGTTAATTGTATGTTGACATTTTAAGCCTGATGTTTGCCTATATAATTTTCCACGTTAACGACACTCCACATCGGATTAACATTCATGATCAACTAAATGCATCATTATGTAAACAATAATAATGAATTAATCCATAAACATTATTTCTCAAGATACCTGTAGTAATATTAAAATTATTCATACAACAATTTTTCTCCAAAATGTTTTTGCTTAAGTTTAATTGTGCCATTTGGTAATATCTCAGAGACTGCTGACCTTTACGTCACTTTTCAGACGTAGGATATTCTTGTTACTGCAAGAAGGAAAATACAGACAGTGGGCGCACACCGGCATTAACTGTTGTGAGATTATTACTGAATTGCATGTACTATTTATTTAAAATAATCTGGTCAGGTTTTGGCTTAAGGCCATCCCATATTTTGTGACATAACTTTGGTAAACAAAATGCAAGCATTAACTTGAGTACTGTATGGTTCCAAATAGAAGCACACTACCTATCAGAAACACACTATCTAATCTAAGCACACTACCTAATAAAAATACACTACACAATAGAAGCACACTACCTAATAAAAACGCACTACCAAATAGAAACACACTACCTAATAAAAACACACTACCTATTAGAAACACATTATCTAATAGAAACACACTACCTAATAGAAACACATTACCTTAAAGAAGAACGCCACCTAATAGAAGCACACTATCCAATGTAAACAAAATACCCCACAGAAACACACTGCCTAATAGAAACACACTAGAATAATATAAGCACACTACCTAAAAGGAACACACTACACAATAGAAGCACATTAGGGGAGACAGGGACACAGTGGATCAAGCTACACAGTGAATCTCTGGCTATTTATATAGAAACTGACACATGGGAATCCCAAGATGATGTCATCAATTTATGCATCTAGGCAATCCCCATCTGAATTACAGCTTCTGTTCGAGACAGACCTCGCTGGTGAAGAATAGCAAGGTAAAGTATGTTTTTCACTATGAAATGTAAAATTTCTCTATTGTTTTTATGATTTAGTGTGGATCATCCAGGAATAAGAAATCAAGCATATGTTGGTAATAAGAGGTAAGTTTCGTAAAGTAAACGAACATGTGTTCTTTGCGCTGCAGACAGCCATTTGTTGAAAAATGTCACGTGTGTGTATTGAGTGCATTCGGGGTAAAGTGAATCGGGATACAGCGGCTCAATTTGGCAAGTGATTCACTTTCAGTTTTACTAAAATCATTGTCTTTTCCTCAATGCAATTATTTTATTCCAAAGAACCTTGTGACGCTGCATAGGACACCCCGACGTAAGAAGGAAACGACAATTTCGTTCAAATGCTGCATTAGAACATCTCTGAGCTAAAAACATCAACACCATGATTTCACTAAAACCAGCTTTATTGTAGTTTAATTAATAATACCACAAACTTTTATGACCTAGACGTTTCCATTAAGATAGATTAATTTTATTTGTATTTTTTTTAATATATACTTTTAAAATTAGACCTCGTAATGTGGCACTCTTTTGTGTAAACAATGCCTACTTGTTGTTGCTATGCGCATTGACATGCCCGATCACATAGTCTTAAAAGAAACTACGACTCCTGTAATACACCAAGTTCATGAATCAGTGAGTTTTCTATAGTTACATGTCCCAACGTTATTCGTCGCTCAATTCCGTGGCACCAACGTATTGTATCGTTTTCACGTAGAACGAAGACGCCGAGCACGCTGAACGCAAGACAGCACTCGCTGAGCGCGCTGAACGCAAGACAGCACTCGCCGAGCACGCTGAACGCAAGCCAGCACTCGCCGAGCACGTTGAACGCAAGGCAACACTCACCGAGTACACCGCAAGACAGCACTCGCCGAGCACGTCGAACGCAAGTTAGTACTTGGTGAACATGCGTAACGCAAGGCAGCACTCGCCGAGCACGTTGAACGCAAGACAGCACTCACCGAGTACACCGCAAGACAGCACTCGCCGAGCACGTCGAACGAAAGTTAGTACTTGGTGAACATGCGTAACGCAAGGCAGCACTCGCCGAGCACGTTGAACGCAAGACAGCACTCACCGAGTACACCGCAAGACAGCACTCGCCGAGCACGTCGAACGAAAGTTAGTACTTGGTGAACAAGCGTAACGCAAGTTAGCACTCGACGAGCACGCCGTTGCGCAAGACTGCCTTCGTCGAGCACGCTTTAACGCAAAACTGTCCTCGCCGAGCACGCGTAATGTAAGACTGCACCCGCCGAGCAAGCCGTAACGCAAGACTACACTCGCCGAACACGTAAATCTTTCTTGCTGTAGGACTGTATAATATTCTTCATATAGGAATATAAATCATTATAGATAGGAGAACAAGTCTTGACGTGGGATTGTCACAATGCTAGTTTTCTATTGTGTGTTATTAAACGGGAATTCTTTCACCCTTTACCGTTGTTGTTAAGTTATCGTAGTTGCACAAATACCCACACTAAACCTAGCGAGTACATGTCAATTGGCTCGCCGCATATTATGCAGCCAAACTTAAATTTGTGACACCGAGTATCTGGCATCTATCCGTTCAAACCCCGTGTCTTCAGCGACGAAAATTTCCTCTGCTCAAACATAACAGATCGCCAACATGTGGCCACATAAGAAACGCCCTTAGAAGTCTCAGAACCATCTCATCCCGCCCCAAACGCTCCCCATCCAGTTCAAGGACCTCCCCAACGAGCCCCAGATGCCACTGCAACACATTCAAGATCGTCCGAAGCAGTCGTTTCAACCTCAACAAACACAACCGAGTGTATCATCACACCAGAGGAAGTCAGTCTGTTCCCAACGGCACCACCACGTAAAAACAAAGGCGGAAGAACGAAAGGTAAAACGATTGTTCTGACATACACTCATATCAAGGAACAAATCAGGGTTGCCGACGAAGAGGGAAAAAGGAAGAAAGATAAACACGGGAGCCGAAAGACTAAAATAGCTAGAAAAGATGAAGAAGCTGCAGCTCCAATCTGAAGATGTGGTAGATGGAGACAGCACAAGTTCCAATGGGGAAGTCGATGAGAAAACATGTTGTGCTGATGCCGACAGTGCATCAGGTTCTGGTGAACTTGGGGATAATCAGCTAGAGGATATGGGATTGCCTGATTTCAACGCTCTGAATCGAAATGATTTTGCGTTGACACAGTGACACAGTGCTACAAAGAAAGCCACAGCTATATACATAGGGCAGGTCCAAAACCGCATCGAGGATACTGATGAAACCGCCTTTGAAGTGATGTCCATGCGATGGGAGAAACCAAAGTCATTCACATTCAGTTATCCAAAAGTGGAAGACATACAAGATGTTTCGTTCGAAGATGTTTAACAAGAGATTTAACAAGATTTGCCATCCAAGCCAAAGGCCCAGATGGCAAGTGGACAAGGAAGCCATTGGCTTATCGAGAGTCCAACAATGTTCACCTACTTATAACCCGCCCTCCTGAGATATGTGTCAACCTTGTTTTTAAACATATTCCCGCTGCTAGCAGTTACACAATCTGTAGACAATTTGTTCCATTCATGTATTGTCCTCTGTGCGAACGAGTGCTTCCTGATGTCCAATCTACATTGATCCTTTACTAATTTTACCTCATGTCCTCTAGTTCTGCTATCCTTCTTGAGTGAGAAAAACATATTTCTATCAATATTTTCATACCCATTCAATATCTTAAAAACTTCAATCTGATCTCCTCTTAACCTCCTTGTCTCTAGAGTTGTTAAACCACATTCTTTCAGGCGTTCTTCATAACTAAGGTCTCTAATTTCTGGAATCATTTTAGTTGCTCTCCTTTGTATGCGTTCAAGCGTATCTATATCCTTCTTACGATATGGTCTCCATGCTTGTATACAGTATTCTAAATGAGGTCTAACTATTGCTTTATAAAGATGTATAATTAACTGTTTTCCCTTGTATGTTATGTTTCTTCTAATCAATCCAAGAATTTGATTGATGTTGCAGGGAAGTTGCCCTGCCCCATTCACTGTGGTGGCACAGCTCGTGTTGCACGCCATATGATATTTCCAGTGGACGTCACCTTTTATTCAAATGTGCTGCGCCAGGATGAGTATGTCAACTCATTCAGCATCTTAAGCTGAGGGTTTGGTTGAGATTTCTTGAACATTGCAAGATCTGCGGAAGCAGTGTTGTTTCAATAATTTGCGAGGCATATTAATTATGTTAACTTTGTAATATTTCAATCTTTATAACCCTGAACATAATCCTATAGCATTAGATTTATCTGTCATTATAATTAAATTATTATTATATTATAAATAAATTGTTTGTTTTTCGATTTTTGCCACGGCCATTAGGCACATACTACTATTGTAATGTAAGCATAATATTGTAATACTTATAATCCAGAGCATTATGTATAAGCACATTTAATTGGACAGTTAGCGAATTTGTTTTTTTAGACAAATGAATAACATATTTGTGAATAATCATTGAGAATCTAATGTTTGACTCACAACCCCACGATTTGATTCTCTGTGCCCCAGGTAGTGATCCACTCTGCCCCAGGTAGTGATCCACTTTGCCCCAGGTAGTGATCCACTCTGCTCCAGGTAGTGATCCACTTTGCCCCAGGTAGTGATCCACTCTGCTCCAGGTAGTGATCAACTCAGCCCCGGTACTGCAGCAGAGTGAATCCTATTTTTTTTTTATTTTCAACACCCCTTCAGCCAAACATTGTGGCAGTTGGCAGGATATGAGTAAACATGTGTTATAGAGAACAACTTCCTCTATTATCTCTACCATAGAAGTGAACCATGCTGTCATTAAGCTAACATAAATGCTGCAAAAGAAGATTTCCGATACACTGTGCCCTGGTCTCCCCTACCTAATATAAGCACACTACCCAATAGAAACAAACTGCTCAGTAGAAGCACGCTACCCAATTGAAACACATTACCTAATAGATACACACTACCTAATAGAGGCACGCTATTTAATAGAGACACGCTACCTAATAGAAGCACACAACCCAATAGAAACGCACTACCTAATAGAAGCACACAACCCAATAGAAACGCACTACCTAACTGAAGCAATTAAACCACTCTTTTACAGAAGTGAAATCATGCGCGTAAACATACATTTTCAGGAGTGAAGATGCGCTAAACATAAATTAATTAATAGTGCTGCTGGCGCCACCTTGCAGATATTTTCTAGATAATTCTCGGTACGTGTGTGCATGCATTTAGCCACAAGGTGCACTTCGTACGGCTATTAGATTTTCAATACCTGTCGCTGGTGTGTAAATTAATTTTTTCAGCGCTGGCTCAGCAGCGACAGATGACATCCTACAAAGTTCGACGACGTCCTCTCCCTGCCTATATAGCGTTGCTCAAAGAATCGAGTACAGGCCAGCTATTTGTCTGAAATTACCAAAAACAACGAACGAGCTGTCTCATGTGTTCTTGTTGTGCGTCGATTAAGCATGGGCCGGTTTGGTAGATATGCTGAATATGTGTCTTTGTTAAGTGTTGCCTGGTGTGGAGTTGCACGAGCATGACATGCGATTTGTCTGTGCCAGTTACGAGAAACTAATAGACGAGCACCCAAGCTTTCGCACTCACTTGTGCACTGCGCAGATATTGGGAACTATGTGGTAATGGGACAAATCTGCTATCAATGTTGATACAATTTGCAACAGGCACTATTTATATCAATACACTATACACGCATGCATGCGCGCGCACGATCGCGTATACGCACGCACGTATGCACGTATGCACGCACGCATACGTGCCATCAATACATATATGTGATGTCCCATTGTCTCTATATAGCATTGTGTGTTATCTAATATAATGAAACATTTAATTAATGTGAAATTCTAATTGATCAAACTGTATAATATTTAGCATAACTGATCAAATTTGATCTTAGGAATATAAATCTTCCCTCTGATAATTGACAAGTAAGTAAAACAAAATTATACTGCACAATAATATTATATTGTTTATAGTTTTGTTGAATGATTTTTTTCTTTTTGCAAGTGTATGGTTTCTTTGTGAATGTATAGCTTGGCATTAGGAAAATAAACATTTCCTGAATCACTTCAAAAGAAACAGGTAAACCATGTAAAATCTCATGGAAACCATGGTATTCCATGGTTTAGAAACAGGTAAACTATGTCATACCATACTATTACCATATAAATATATGAAAAAGCATGGCACACCACAGTTTTACATGGCATACCATGGTATTATGTGGTACTACGTGGTATTACATGGTATATTTTCGTAGGGGTTTGGGGTTCATACTAGCTCCCTTTCTCCACGTACACACTGTGGGAAGTTTCCCGGCCTGTGCATTCCAAAATATTTTCCATGGGAATTATTTAAGAATGTGCTAAATGCGTTTCCTTTTAGAATGCTCCTTCCACTTGCCGTTATATGCTTGTAAAATGGAACATATCAACGTATTTGGGATTAATGATTGTGTCCCCAGCCATCCCATTTGTGCGACATAATAATTTATAAATGGTCTGATTCAATATGTAGCTTCACACAATTGTCTGTGTTTACTGGCTCACCAACGACAACCTCGTTGATTAGTCCGATGCCATTACTCTATTTCTGAACTTTCTACAGGAACCATTGTGTAATCGAATGCACTTGTCTGATTGTAGTTGATACACATTAGTATGTGCATATTGTAAATGGTGTGTTGTAATTAATGTCAGCGTCATGTTTGCTAGAACACTGAACCGAAGATGTATTAGTCACACCAGCGACATTATAGTAATAATTTGGCCAACCGGTGGCGCCCTTGGTTGCGTCTGTAAACATGCGATATTGTGAAATTAAACATCCTCTAAAGTAATATTTCAATGTATACAGGACGTTCACCCGAAATGAAGTCAGCAGATGCCGCATCTCGTTATTGATACAATCGCTAAAAAAAAGTTTATGTCCAACTTGCTTGCTTGCTTTTGTTTCCTGATTAATTGCGTTTATTTCGGGTATTTATTTGGTGTACTATTAGAAAACATTAGTTCGAATTCATCAGTTTCATTTCCTGCAACCGTGACAACAAAAGTTACCTCCAAGACGGCTACAAAATAAGCAACACAAATGGGATGGTTGTGGATACAACCACTAAAACCTCCTCCGTTTACATGTTCCATTTTGCAAGCATATAATATCTAATCAAGCACATCAGCAAGTGAAAGGAGCATTCTGAAAGGAAATGCATTTAGCACATTCCTAACTAATTCCCAATCAGTTCGACTTCACACAGTGACCTCACTGGCCCGTATCGTCCGAAGACGCGCACAAAGACGTAGTCACACCGCGTTTATTGCCTCCACATGCGAAGTAGCAGACAGTAGCGCCATCTTCAGGCGGTTCTGCCTCCACCACTTGACACCGCCTGAAGTAGCGGTCGAACGGGCCGGCGTTCAGTGGCTTCTCCTCCGTGTAGACGTGAACCTGGAGAGCACATTCAGAAAATCGTCAGATTGTCCTAATTTTACATATATGTCTCTCCAGAATTGCAATATATATTACATAGTTTGTCTGGTGAAATAACTTATACACACACGCACGTCGGCACTCCCGCACGCACACGCACTTACATGCAAAAGTGCATACGTGCGGACATGCAAGCATGTTAGCATACCTGGGATTACCTGCATACTTGCACACATGCACATTCATATGGGCATACGTTCCTGCATTCATGCCAGCATGCAAGCATTCACTCATGCCAGCATACACACATGCAGGCATACACACACGCATGCATGCATGCATGCATGCATACATACATACATAAATACATATATACTTACTTACATATATACGTACATACATACATACATACATTATATTCATACACCATGACACTAGTCATTCTCAAAGCAGAGGTTCACTTTCGGTCCCATTCGCCCTCGACCTTCATATCGGCCACAACACTCCATAACAGCATATCTCCACTGGCACAACTTTATTATAAATAAAAAATTGGTAAATGCGGAGTGGCATAAACGACTGGTTGGAAGGTGTTATTATCTCAATGCAGCAGCGTAACATAGCTACAAACAAAAACGAACTAGACACAATTTTAATACAAGCATTATCCACCATTGTCTTGAGGTATTTCCAAATGGAATTAATATATTACCAGGTCAAACATATGTCGTTGGAAAGGTGAATGGTGAGTGGCGCCGCTGGTGGGGAGTTTTGTCGGTCACATTTTCATAATTTATTATAGACAGAATATTAGGCTAGTTAACAAATGCATTTGAATGCGCATTTGAATGTTGAGCATTTGAATGTTGAGCATGGGGTGGGTTGGGGGAGTAAACATTTGCAATGGCAGCCACGAATATCTACAGCCAGAGAGAGAGAGAGAGAGTGAGAGAGAGAGAGAGAGAGAGAGAGAGAGAGAGATGAGAGAGATAAGAGAGAGAGCGAGAGAGAGCGAGAGAGAGAGAGAGAGAGAGAGAGAGAGAGAGAGAGAGAGAGAGAGAGAGAGAGATAGAGAGAGAGAGAGAGAGAGAGAGAGAGAGAGAGAGAGAGAGAGAGAGAGAGAGAGAGCGAGAGAGAGAGAGAGAGAGAGAGAGAGAGAGCGAGAGTAAAAGAGAGATATATATATATATATATATATATATATATATATATATATATATATATATATATATATATATATATATATATATATATATATATATATATATATATATATATATATATATATATATATATATATATATATATATATATATATATATATATATATATATATTATATATATATATATATATAATAATAGAGAGAGAGAGAGAGAGAGAGAGAGAGAAATACGAGAGAGAGAGAGAGAGAGAGAGAGAGAGAGAGAGAGAGAGAGAGAGAGAGAGAGAGAGAGCGAGAGAGAGAGAGCGAGGGAAAGAGAGAGAGCGAGAGAGAGAGAGAGAGAGAGAGAGAGAGAGAGAGAGAGAGAGAGAGAGAGAGAGAGAGAGAGAGAGAGAGCGAGAGAGATACGAGAGAGAGAGAGAGAGAGAGAGAGAGAGGAGAGAGAGAGAGAGGTTAGTGGTAGATGTAATTCTCCAGGTAGGTTATCTTCCCAGTTACCCCTTCAGTAGACTGTCTATTGTCTTGGGTTACCCTTCCATTCCAGCATACCTGAAGGATTAGCCTTTCATTCACTGCTATGGTTCCCAGTAAACCGTCAATTGCCTATTCTTCCTTGTGAACTGTGTAACTTAGTATAAGACTCTACACACATGCTCATGTAGTGGGACTTGTATGTAATGGTACTTAGTGGTACTACTGCATTTATTAAATAAATTAATAATGTGTGTGTGTGTGTGTGTGTGTGTGTGTGTGTGTGTGTGTGTGTGTGTGTGTGTGTGTGTGTGTGTGTGTGTGTGTGTGTGTGTGTGTGTGTGTGTGTGTTCAATATTACATAACAATCAAGAAACTAAACAAGTGTTGCATAAGAAATATACATACAATCATCTGTGTTTGTCTACATTAATTGTTTTTATCCAAATAAAACAAATCGTTAGTATAAAGGCAAAACAGTTAGTATTAATTCAGATTTATTTGCAAATGCGTAACCAAAATATTTGCATTCGAATGCGTTCCAGGAAAATTACATTTGCATTCACATTTGCATATGAATCAAGTGACACATTTGCATTTGCATTCAAATGCGTTGACATGCATTTGTAACAAGTCTTCAACATACACACTATTTTCCCCAAGCAGCACGTTGTTTACCTGACTGGCGTCACCACAGTTGCCGTCACGCAAAGTGTTGTAAACGTCTGAAAGTTTGACTGGGTCTGTGAGAGTTTCACTTTGAGGACGAAGCCCAGTGGATTGTCTGATGACGTCACAGCCTCGCAACTTTCACGTTTCGTATCAACGAAGTAGGCGCTGTTCCCGAACTCGCAAAATTCGGTTGCAGAGTCAACAATGGATTGTGGGACGACACGTCGATAAATGAATATAATGGAATATGTTTATATGGACGTTATTTCAGCTATGTTCAGAACATTGCTAAGGTGGAATAGAACAATACGTTACTTGCGACGTTGTGGGTGAAGGCAGTGTTATTTGTTAGTCCCAGGAAACGACAGCAGCGACAGATACATGGTATCACCCAGTGACTAAACATGTTATTGGAGCACCATTGACGTACAATAAGTTCCATTTTCACAAAGATCAGAAAATGTGAGATAAAAGTATGCTTTTTTGTTTTTTTCGCAACTTTTGATTATTGTGATTAATATATGCTGGTGTGTAAATTATCACCGCATCTGACCAAACTTTGTTGTATTTGCATTTACACTTGGTTTATTTATATAATTTCGCCCATTAATGATAAGTTAATAAAAACACTGAATTGTCGAAGCGGGGCTGGTCCAAGCGCATAAGGCCCAAGGGAGGGTTCTTTGAACAGCCGGTGAAGAATGAGTGTTCTTTACCTATAAATGCATAAAGGAATTCATTTCCCGAACAAATTTAAACAACGGATGGATACAAGGTAACTTATTAGTAGTTAGTTACATCTGTTGCGATTATCCTATGAGTCTATATTAATTGTGCTGAATTATCAATTAAGAGCGTAGACATGTCAGTGACGTGTTGTTCCCATTGGGTAGATGTGTTGGCCGAGTTGTTGTGAAATTTTAGTGCAAGTGCCTACGTAAATTATTATAAATTTACACAACGTGTCGCTATTTTTGTAACTAATAATTACTGTTGTCAGCTGAAATTGCCGGTCACCTGTTTCATATAAACGTTTTTCCCCGATATATAGATACGTACACACAGATATAATGACCTCCAATAGTGAATACGCTCCTCGTGATTTCCTATATATTATTTTAAAGAAGGTATTATTGAGGTTTACACGCGGTGCAATATTGATGTATAAAATAGCCATAATATAACTTGGAAAACATTAATAGTGTCACTGTAGTTATACGTTCAAGAACGAGTCGAGAGCCTCGCTAATAGGAAATCACTCGGCAATTACTAAAACGTTGAAGGCTAATTAGTACACTAGAGTGATGAAGCAGTAGTCTCAACCGCAGTCAGATCTGTGTCTGGGGTCATCCTTCCACCTCCCACCAATTTTGAGAGTCCACCTCCTACCAATCCGACCTTCCACCTATTTTTAAATCCAACCTCCCTGGATAATCGAGGTTATTGAAGTAGCTGCGGACGACTTCCTTGATGAACGAGCCGGTCGCTAGAGGGCAGTGGCTGTTGCGAATGAACCTTGTGGGCAAAGACTTTGCGATTCAATGTGAATGATCTAGTTCTAATTAGTTTTAATACACCGTTTTATTTAATTGCATTGTCTCTGTGTGTATTATACGTGGATATAGTAAGGCATCCACAATGGGAAGAACATGGCATGTCCACTCAAACACGAAAAGCGAATATGCTACAACAGTCCTATGATACGGTAGCCAAGTAAAAAACGGTGTTGCCGTTAGATCCAGTACATAGCACGTACAATAATGTTGATACAAAATATATATAATATATGCTATATGTATTTCCAAATACAGTATCATTCGTACATTACTTACAACATCCAAATATATCGAAGAACACATGTACGTTTACATGGTATATGCTTATCAGACAGTTCTAGAAAATACATATAAGCTCATCAAGTCATCAAGCGAGCTACATCAGGAAACATAGGGCAATTATTTGAAGTTTCAGATAAAAATTATGAAGGGAAAATAATCACAAGAGTGGACAATATTCCATCAATATGGAAAATGGAAACAGCAGTTTGGGATTTTTTTATAATTATTATGTTCATTGCAGTGTTACGGCATGTGAACATAGTTAGCGTGTAGACGTTAGTTAGAGTGTAGACACATGAATTGCTTTTAGTCAATCATTAATTGAAGTGAAAAGCGAAAACCCACGGACTTGGCGCTCAGTGCGCTTGTAAACTACAACACGTATTTCCCTGTTTGTTGATTCTGCCTGCCTTCGTGTTTCAATACCATGTTATACATGCATACATAAAGTGCATAATATTTTTAATAACATTATGTATGCATTTTGCACCTCAATGCTATGTGCTAGGCCCTAGGGAGGCTTGCAACTATAGTGTTTCTGGTATTGGTCAAACATAATGGTAAAAATGTATAGGTATATTGTTATACAGTGTTTAGGAGTGGTCATGTTGCTTTACAGACACATTCATTCGAACACCATCCTGACTTCTCAGGGAAGCAACCTTTGATTGATGTAGGAGACATTCAATAAAAAAAACTGTTGCTTATATTACGCCTTAGATGAGCGAACACTGCCGAGGAGCAGAAGTCTGCAGCCCGTCACCGACAAGAGGACCACCTACGACTGGTCGCCTTTGCCAGGGCCAAATACAACAGCTTTGCTGCAGCGGCGAAGTAGACGGCCACAACACATGATCTTGTCCTCGGACCACATTAGCCCACCTCTATCGATATCGTCTTTCACTAGAGCTTTGATTTTGCCCAACAGGTTATTATCAAATCATGTTTAAAAAACAAAGATAACAATAATATTATGTGTTCCCCCATGGTCCATTGCTTATTCACTGCTTAAACTGTTGATAATTACCGAACTTCTGAGCATTTTGGAAAATAATACAATTATTCTGCTGTGGTTAGTAAAATGCTATTAGACATGTCTTACGAGGAAACCATCTTTTTGCAGAGATGAAATAATTACACTTGAAATATAATTGGTTTTGATTACCGTGAATATTCTAACATTTTGAGTAATCTAGTAAAAGTATGCTTATGATCAAGTTGTCACCGATTACTGCATCGTTGCATAAGTTGTGTTTTGAATGCTTCTAGTTGATGTACCCTGATGACCCGATGTAGCCCGGTCCCATCTACTTCCTGGTGCAGCGGCGCTGTGGCCTCTTTGGAGTCCACGCTTAGGGGATGTCCTCCCAGGTGAACTACCTCATCGACGAGGCTGCGTCGACGGGGAAAGGGGCCAACAGCATCATCAGCTACCTCCACCTCTACCTGGCGCACTACGGCATGGGGGAGAAGGAGATGCATGTGCATGCGGACAACTGTGCAGGCCAGGACAAGAACTCATTCATGATGTGGCACCTGGCGTGGCGAGTCTTGTCTGGCCTGCACACGACCATCAGCATCCACTTCATGCTGGCTGGCCAAACGAAGTTCGCGCCGGACTGATGTTTCGGCCTCATCAAGAGGAAGTTGCACCGAACGAGGGTGTCGTCCCTGGCAGACATCACATATGTCGTGAACAGTTCTTCCACGGCCAACCAGGCACAGCTTGATGGCGATGAGGCAGGAAATGTGTTCGTCCCGACTTCGACTGGAGCACTTTCCTGTCTCTCGCCTTCAAGAAGATAAAGGGCATCAAGGCCATGCAGCACTTCACTTTCCCTGCTGACAGGCCAGGTGTGGTGCTGATGAGGCAGGAGTGGGATGGATCCACCACAGAGATGGTCCTGCTGCAGGGGGAGCTGCCACAGGGGATGCCGCATTCCACACTGCCTGCTGGACTGACCCGCGACAGACAGGACTAACCTGTACCGCCACATCAGGCCGTTTGTTGGTGAGGAGAAGAGGGACATTGTATGTCCAAGGCCAGCCACTCCTCAGCCCCTCCCAGTCTTCTCAGTCCCCATCCTCCTCCGACTCAGACACAGACTCTTCAGATGTGCCTTTGTCCAAGCGGGCAAGGGGCAATGGTCAAGGGGCACGGGGCAGGCCATGCCGAGCCCTCGGAGGCAGGGACAGAGGAACTGCCAAGTAAATCGGCTTTGGAGAACTCTGATGAACCTGGCACTGTGTCTTGTTATGATTTGTAACGTTAAATTGTTTATATTTTAAAGATAATACAGCATTGAGATATTTTGAAAGTGATCCTTGTTTACAATGCCCCGTGCTCGCGATGACCTCCGGGCAAATGTAATCGTATAGTCAAATTGGTGTTACTCAGTAAGTATTTGTTATTTCTTAATTGTGCTTCGACATCTTCTGTGTATACACTATCTCTAAGTCAAAATCAAAATTACATAAAGATTGGAGCATTATAAATGTGTGGTTGCTATGGCTATGTTGGAGAAGGCCAATTTTTTAGGTCGGTTTTTTAAAAGTTTATTTTCTTGGAAGTGATATTCCACAAATGTATGCACTTCAACTGGAATATCTTTGCCCTCGAGTAAGGTACAATGTTCATGTTGGTGTCATTTTAAAGGTATGAATATCCTCTATTTGAACCAATAATAATATGGAATTGTCCATTTTACTCGAAAAGCCTGGTTTTGGTATGCCGCATCACAC
This sequence comes from Lamellibrachia satsuma, assembly GCA_033239005.1. NCBI lineage: Eukaryota > Metazoa > Annelida > Polychaeta > Sabellida > Siboglinidae > Lamellibrachia > Lamellibrachia satsuma. The sequence continues at coordinate 3,055,104 of BSQZ01000074.1, read as the reverse complement.
ACACACACACACACACACACACACACACACACACACACACACACACACACACACACACACACACACACACACACACACACACACACACACACACACACACACACACACACACACACACACACACACACACACACACACACACACACACACACACACACACACACACACACACACACACACACACACACACACACACACACACACACACACACACACACACACACACACACACACACACACACACACACACACACACACACACACACACACACACACACACACACACACACACACACACACACACACACACACACACACACACACGCACGCACACACACACACACACACATATATATATATATCTTTAAATAGCACATTATGATAAATTCCTCTGTACTCACTTCATTTATTGCGGTTTTTTTATTGTTGTGTTATCCTTTTCGTTTATTCTTGGACTTCGGTAAATTAATGAAATAGTTCATATTGAATTTATTGTAACTATATTGCACCAAACAGCTTCATCGCAGTATGTTTCCCTTTCTAATTTTATTTCGTAAGTCTGAAAAGATTATTTAATGTATGAAATAACTCCCCTTCCCGTTCTTCCTATTCGATCTCCACTAAACATTGCATATCCTGTCAATCCTAATTATGCATCTGCAATGTCTCTGTTGACCCATGATTCTGCTATATCGATTATGTGAGGGTCAACATCTTAGAGCACAATGTTAAATATGTTTTTCTTATTTGCTATGCTCATTCCCTTTAAACACACATACATTCTTAACCAGCTTAATTTGTTGTGACCATTTTGTTACTGGTTTGTGTGCACTAGTGGCCTTTTGTCCTGTTTGAGGTACCTCTAACTAACCACCCTGCCCTTCTAGTTTAATGAGAGGGTCAGTTACCACGTCGACACTGCCAAAGACACACTAACCATCGGCGCAACGTTGACGCAGCGGCACCACATATTGGCTGTGCAACGGCACAATATATTGGCTGTCCAACGGCACAATATATTGGCTGTGCAACGGCACAATATATTGGTGGTGCAACGACACTACATATTGGTGTTGCAACGCCAGTGCGTTTGTACGTATATTCAATGTGTGAATATTCAGTCTAATTTTATTTTAAACTTCTTTCATTGAATTGAATGATAAACAATGATGATCTAATGTATTTTATTGGAAGGCAAATTGCGGTTCTCTGTAGTAAGAGTAGTCTTCATTAACATTACTGTAATCGTTTTAGGATTGTTATAATTATCATATTCACTGTGTGAATATTCAGAATGGACAAAACTGCTTAAGTCGAATTGTGTTTTGTGTTCATGTAACATATGCATGACTTATTCTTTTGAAGTGTACAAGCATAGCAACATTACATTACGTTAACATGCGTATTAAAAAAAACAAAGTTGCCACACTCGACTGTCAAAATCGCATATTATAATATAATTATAATTGAGTTTTGTGTTCATGTAACTCCACTGCCAACATCGCCCCATATTATAACTTATTATAACCATTTGGGGATTTCCCCATTTTGTTATGGTAAAAATAATTCCATAATATGTCAGTTGAATAATCGTACGTTGAGTTTATGAAAGTCGTTATTTACTGCTGCTTTTCCCGCACAATGTCCGTTCGACCCAAGTCTTCTGTAATGTCGATAGGTTTCCCTACACACAGTCGTGACGCATTAGCTAACAATTATAACAAAATCGTTTGATGAATCTGTAAACATTGTGTCCGCTAAATGCAAATGACAGCAGCACTGCTGCGGCTGGTGTCACCTTGCGGACTCCTTATAAATAATTCATAGTGTTTTTAGCCGCAACGTGGCAGCACATTGTTATCAGTACTGGCGACTTTCGCCAGATATCTGTGGAAATACTAAGACTAGTTTTTATTTATTTTATCGCTCACTCGCCGTCAGCAAACGTACGTGTTTGAATTGTCTATTTAATGATGCTCAAATAATCGAGTGGTGGCCGGCTGCCGTTATTTGTCTGGAATCACAAAAACCGCGAACGAACGTGCTTTTTCAGTTTCGGTCTCATGCATTTTTGTAGTATGTCGATCGAGTGTCGTTTGGTTTGGTAGATACGCTGAAACTGCATCTTTGATGAATGCAAAACAAACAAAACAACACTTCATTGTAGGCATACATTTCATTTATGTAGCACCATCAAAACAATTCAAAGCACATGTAGATTGGACACAATACATCACGCAAAACAAGCGCTAGTTATCAAATATATCGGTTATCAATGAAATGGTTCCGAGTCATTCCGTAGAAGCGCCCCGGATTCTTCGCATAAATCACAGTGGCGCCACACAGCGAGTTAACTACCAGTCTGGTTTAGAGGCCGATTTGAGAACTAATAGACGCGCACCCAAGCCTTCGCACTCGCGTACTACGCGTCTATTGGGAACAACACGGTATATGTAACACATATCCCGTTTAATAACAACACTAAATAGTATAGTAAACAATCACAAATCAAATATGTTGAATATAATTTCAATCTACCAAAGTGTTCATCACAATCAAACCACAGTTTACACAATGACACAAAGCACCTTACGAACTGGCTGACGTCGCTTCTACCATAGACAGCTACAGGGCGTGTTGTGCCAACCTAGCCTCAGTTGATGCAATAAAGCGTGGCCCGGCGAGTGCAGTCAAGCGTACAGCTGAGCAAAGTAGCCATATTGATTAGTAGACCTAATATATGTCAAGTTCCGTCTTTATTGCACAATATAATATTAAACGCACATAAACATTTCACTTTATTTGTTATTTATATTTTTACAAACCTATATAGTGTACGTGACTTGCCGCTGGAACGTGCCACTATTGGTTGACTTGACAGTCGGCGGTGATATTACGACCCGTTGTAATTCGATTTGAGACTCGTCACAATTTTTTAGACGCATCGCAATACGAATTGATACCTGGCACCGTTTTTGCGATCCGTCGTAATTCTATTTGAGACCCGTCGTAATTATTTGCGACATTTGCGTCGGGTCTTACATCGAATTACGACGCGTTGCAAATAGTTACGTTATGTCGTCAATATAAATGCGACTCGACGGTATTCCGTATTTGCGACGGGCCCATGCGATCAAGTATGACGAACGAGGTCAAATCAAAGGAGGTTGGATTTCCCGCTTCTTTTCGTCGGGTTGGGCGATATTCCCAGAAAATCACGAAGGCAACAACAATATAAATCCGTTTAAAGATGTCACACACTAGCGAATTGAAATGTTTTACATTCTGGTGGTAAACCACTTACTCCTCTTTTCCGTAGATGTTCGTCTCGTTGATTGCATACGCATTAACTTAATGAACAGACAATATATTAGCATCGTAACATTTACTGATAGTCGTTAGTGACAAGTCCAGACCCAAGACTGGTTAATCTAATTCAGATGAGTATATGCTTCTCTCAGCCAGGATTAGGAATATTTTACCAACTTTATTCATATCACCTAGGCAGATGCATAACACTTTATGTCTAGAATCAAGGGCCGCAGCAGCTGTCAGTGTTTCGCGATCATAATATATTACATGGAAAGAGTGTCACCAACCAACACACTTTTATTCACACCTATGTTTGTTTTGAGGTATCGTCACCAAACCCACTACAGGACTATGATAAATATATATTAGTAGGATGCACAATATGGGAAAGAAGAAGAATGTAGTGTATGCGGTAGTTAAGTAGTATGTTCACTATTTCTGCACAATTGTATAGTTTTATTCAGACAAATGCAAAGCTTTCAATAAAAACACTGTGAATAAATATACTATTACGATCCGGAACCACAACAATGAAAAGCTCTATCACAAAAGAATACATATCACATGGCAAGTCTTTCGCCTTAATTTTGGGTTTCAAGCATCGGGCACACACTTCATCGATCTGGCCAAGATCAGCTTGTATAAATAAAGGCATATTCCACCATGATGAGGCCTGAAAGCACTCAATCTGCTATACGCATAAAACAATATGGATGACATTTTTGTTCACGAAAAGTAACGTCACCGTTTGCACTGTAGCACCACACTGGTAAACACATCAGCTGTGACCCAGGCGGCGATACAGAAAACGCACATTACATAATTTGTTTTAAATGTTGTTCAGCCCCAAGCTTGTATGGCCTTACCGCTTGGAAAAAGACACGACTTATTTGTGAAGACAGAACTCCGTTCCATTGCAATAGACTAGAAGTGTAACCGAGAATGGCACCGTCGTAACAATTGGCCGAGTTTGCTGAACAAGCATCGATTTTATTGTTTTTGTTGCCGGCGAAACGTCGTATATCGCTGACCCAGTCTATCCCTGACCCTTGCGTTATATTTGACGACTCAACGCTTACGGATCGAGCAGGTGTCGCGCACGCTTGGCCAATAATCAAGACTTTATTGGATAAATATACATTTTCTTCTGTGTGAAAACAGTTAAGATCATATACTGATTAAGGTGATGACGCATGTATCGTATTGTAGCGGCTGGTTTCAGGAACTTCAACAGTTAATGATGACGGAAAGACAAGCGATGTTCATTACCTTTCATTCCCTGTCAAATATTCCTCAAACAGGTTCCATTCCATTTACGCCTGGACGTGGGCCGTTTGTCGTATGTTACTACGGGACAGCCGATGGTGGCAACGCAAGTAGCCCGATGACAAACTGTATAAGTAAGTAATTATATTGATATCAGACAGTTTCAGCTGTAAGAGTATCGCTCTACGTATCGCTAGTTCCATAATTCACTTCACCTGAATTTGCTGGGCACATGTTCTCCAAAAGTTTGTGTCCATATATCGATACTTAAATACTGACATAATGGCCTCTGTTAGTAAACGCTCTACTTATCCGTTTGTATACGTTATTTAAAAAACGACATAAGACAGACAGGCAGACTGACTGAATAAAATATATCCAGTGTTCTTTGTGCATTAGTTTATACAATACCAGTGATAATGACAATCTCATTCAGCATTACGTCAGTATTTTGTTTCCGATGATAAAATGTTTAGAGCACTAACCAACCTTTTGTCAACACAGATTAGGATGATCCTCATGATGTGCTGTGTACGTTACTGACTGGGTCCAGAAGACGTACGGGGAGGATCAGCAAATTCACGTCATATTGGAAGATCGGCTAACCAATGACTTCATCTCTTTGAATCGCATAATTGAAGGTTTGTAACGTTTAAATACATATCAATTACACTTGATATACACTGAAGTGTAAAGACACGTACATTGATATGAGATAAACAACCAGAAGAACAATTAACCAGTCAGTCTCTGTCGTGAGTTGAGTTTATGTGATAAACACTAACAACTTTGTGACAAGATATATATATATATATATATATATATATATATATATATATATATATATATATATATATATATATTTGAATATTTTATATTCAAAATACATATTACTTGGGACGTCACCACTACGTGACTTCACGTCACAACGTTGCCGCAGTTCGTACATTAACTTTTTTCCTTGAATGTTATGTTTTTTCTTTTATGTTATGTTTCTCCTAATCAACCCAATAATTTCATTGAAGAGATTTTCTACATATGTCCTATACACATGACAGTCAGATGTCTTTGATCGAGGTAAATATGACAACGCTACGCCTAAGCATATTCAACAGCGTTTGTCGTCATTCGTGTTAGTCGTCGAACTTGCTCAGTTAACACAACCAGGATTGTTGAGATATTGTTATCGGCCTTCGAGGAGCAGCGGAATATCTTAATAAAAGCAATTTAGGTCGAGATAACTATGACACTATTACGTCTAATCATGACGCTATGTCCAGTTACTCACTAACTACTTATTAACCATAATTGATATGTTTCGACAACTTGCAGCGGCTACTGTTGTCTTTTGATTTAGTCCCATCTCAAACTTCACTTGTCTTTACCACTGTGACGAAGAGATTGACATGATTGTTGCCACGATCGGCGGGCGCCACCGCCACTTCGTCAGCGAACGTACAACTCGTCGATAATCCTCTTTCGCTCTTCGACTTTTCTCTCTCTCGATAGACCGGTCATAAAAAAGAATGCTTGGGTTCTTGCAGTTGCAGATTCGTCTACAATATGAAAAAGAAGAAAGTAATAGAAACTAATCATCAAATACAATGTTGTGTATAACAAAATATTGTATCTCCGACATCACATATGTTGGAATACAAAGCGCTGTTTTGATGCTGTTAAAATATTATATAAACAACACATGTGCATCAACTACATATATACCATTTTAATTTTAAGTGGCAACTAACACTCAAAATATCTCAACTAATATTAAAAAATCTGGACTTGCGAGAAACTCGCGATAAATATATATTTGTCATAGTCCTCGAATTTGCTATAAGGGCGTCCTACGATGACAACAAATGAGGCTTCCAAGTAGAAATGAGAAGTCGACGGATTGGGCCGATTGTTGCAACAAATTTTTACTTTGCTAATGACAACGCATATTTGCCGAAACAGTTCAGACGGCTTAAGAACTGCTGCAAAAAAACGTGTAGTGTTGTCTAAGCGATTGACTCAGCAGCAGGCACGTGGGCGGACACCGAGGCTGCAATGGTGTGGCCGAGGGTAACGCAGAAACGTGGGCGGACACCGAGGCTGCAATGGTGTGGCCGAGGGTAACGCAGAAACGTGGGCGGACACCGAGGCTGCAATGGTGTGGCCGAGGGTAACGCACAAACGTGGGCGGACACAGAGGGTAACGCAGAAACGTGGGCGGACACCGAGGCTGCAATGCGCATATCATTATTTTTTTTGCGTAGAACATCTCGGAAAACCAAGCCAGAGATATACGCATCGAACGGGCGCACATAATGACGGGCAGCAGCCACTCCAGCAAACCGAGAACAATCACAGTGAAGTTTGAAAACTTCAAAGATCGGGAGTCCATTCTACGTGCAGCCCGCAAATAGAAGCCGCGAGATCTTTATTTCAACGAAGATTTCTCTGAACGCGTATTAGCCAGTAGGAAGGAACAGCTTCCCATACAACGAGAGGCGAGAGAGAATGGCAAGATTGCTTATTTCTCGTACGACAGGCTCGTTGTTAGGGACCGATTGAACAATCGCAGCTGAGGTAACATACACCCAGAACATTGTATGTTAACGAACATTGACAATGGCCAATGCCAACTTACCTGCTTACAATAATGATGACGAATAATTTTGAACAAACTTGATAATTCCGATAACAACGATATTACATTTAACTCTACTTTAGAATTACCCATATTACATGACCCACATTCATATATACATTTTTAATTGTATGATTACGACAATGTGTGGCCCACCGATGCCTTGTACAATGTTGAACCAGACAATAGCGTTAACCAGAGCTTGCAAACTAATTGTAAATACTATAGTGACCGACAATTTGCATGTAATATAAAATCCGATAGTGACTTTTCACTTATCCATTTCAATGCTAGAAGCTGAAATAAGAATCTCCAGAAAATGAAGGAGTATCTTGATGATCTTAAACTATCGTTTGACATAATAGCCAATTCGGAGACTTGGGCTGAATCGAACACAACTGAAGACGAATATGAATATTTTCACATCGCTAGGGCAAATAGAAAAGGAGGAGGTGTCGCACTATTCGTAAATCACATATTTAATTGCACACTCCGTACAGCAAATTCTTTTGAAATTTAGAATATCTTTGAATGTGTCACTATAGAATTAGACGTGCCAAACACAACACATTTAATTGTGAGCTGTATCTACAGAGCTCCGGGTTCAGACGTAGACATATTCTGTGAGCACTTGGACCAATTACTTACATATGCCAACCGGAGTAAAACCAAATTTGTTTGTGGTGACTTTAATATTGAGTTACTTAAACAGGAAACACACACCGGAACAAAGTGGTTTCTAGAATGTATGTATGGTCAAGGATTATATCCATTAATAGTAAGACCGAGCCGAATTACCATTAACTCGTCCACCACAATAGATAATATATTTAACAACTAAACCAATTACTCTGCTGATAGTGGGTTACTGATCACTGACATTAGTGACCACTTGCCAATATGTGTATTATGTAAATATGAACTTGAAACAATTATTCTAAGGTGTTTAGAAATGTAAGAAGTCTGAAAGAGGACAATGTACTTGTGTTTATGAAAAGTTTGAAGCAAGAGCAGTGGGAATACGCTCGTTTTGCGTTCGGACGATGCTAATTTTATCAATACATTCAATACATTGTACAACTTATATAGCCCAGTTAATAAAGTAAAGATTGAGGACACTTGCAGAAAAAATCATGTTTTGTCCAACAGCTTAAAAAACGCATGTTGTAAGAAGAATCATCTTTACAGATTATTTCTTCGGGATACAACCGAAATCCCTGATACAAAACGTACAAAAACAAATTAACTTATATATAAAGATCCACCGAAAAGGCGTATTACAGTAAATTTTTAGCAGAAAACAGAGGAGACAATATTGATCGCTGTAATTCATAAACAACGTCCATCGATCAAATATCCTATCCATATAAAGCGTGGACACAAAGACTTGTCCACCAATAAAGATATGGCAAATTAATTCAATACGTTTTTAACAAATATTAGTTCCAATTCAGCATAAACCATTACAAATTCTGATGGAAATTTCTCTATTTATGATTATTTAGGAAGCAGGATCGAAAACTGTCTGTACGTAAAACCCGCTGATGAGGAAAAGGTTATTAATACTGTAAAAGCGTGTACACGAACAAAATCTACAGATTTTGAAGATATCAGCATGGACATTTTAGCCAATGTCACACCCGTTATATTCAAACCTCTCACGCACATTTGTAATAATTCGTTTAAAACTGGTGTGTTCCCCTCTAGATTGAAGATAGCCAAGATAAAACATATATTCAAAAGTGGTGTCGAGAAGGATATAGGAAATTATAGGCCAATTTCGGTTTTGCCACAATTTAAAAAAAAATTTAGAAACTGTTAGACAACTGTATGAGTGTCGTTGTGTGCGTGTGCGTCTGCATGCACATATGCGTGCGTTCGTGCGAATGCGCTGTGTGTGTGTTTGTGTGTGTGTGTGTGTGTGTGTGTGTGTGTGTGTGTGTGTGTGTGTGTGTGTGTGTGTGTGTGTGTGTGTGTGTGTGTGTGTGTGTGTGTGTGTGTGTGTGCGTGTTTGTGTGTGTGTGTGTGTTTGTGTGTGTGTGTTTGTATGTGTGTGTGCGTGTGTGTGTTTGTGCGTATGCGTGTTTGTGTGTGTGTGTTTGTGTGTGTGTGTGTGTGTGTGTGTGTGTGTGTGTTTGTTTGTGTGTGTTTGTGTGTATTTGTGTGTGTGTGTGTGTGTGTGTGTGTGTGTGTGTGTGTGTGTGTGTGTGTGTGTGTGTGTGTGTGTGTGTGTGTGTGTGTGTGTGTGTGTGTGTGTGTGTTTGTATGTGTGTGTTTGTGTGTGTTGTTGTGTGTGCGTGTGTGTGCGTGTGTTTGTGTGTGTATGTTTGTATGTGTGTGTTTGTGTGTGTGTTTGTGAGCGTGTGTGTGTTGTGTGTATGTGCATGTGTGTGTATGTGGGTATGTGTGTGTTTATGTGTGTATTTGTTTGTTTGTGTGTGTTTGTGTATGTGAGGGTGTGTGTTTGTGTGTGTTTGTGTGTTTGTGTGTGTGTGTGTGTGTGTGTGTGTTTGTTTGTGTGTGTGTGTGTTGTGTGTGTGTGTTTGTGTGTGTGTGTGTGTGTGTGTGTGTGTGTGTGTGTGTGTGTGTGTGTGTGTGTGTGTGTGTGTGTGTGTTTGTGTGTGTGTGTGTGTGTTTGTATGTGAGTGCCTGCGTGTGTGTGTATGTGTGTGGTTGTGTGTGTGCTTGTGTGTGTGTGTGTGTTTGAATGTTTGTGTGTGTGTGTTTGTGTGTGTTTTTGTGTGGGTGTGTGGATGGGTGGGTGGTGTATATTCAATAGTGCACGAAATTTGGTGCATTATTACATCATTGTGCAGGGTTGATTGATTTCGCCTGTTTCCACTATACGACGGTAGTAATATTCAGTGGCGAATGTTTAATCACCATGCAGACGGCCACATCACGGCCAACGATGAAAACGCGAGATAAACGGACGCGTCCGGCAGACATTGTTTGTAGAAACTTCTCCCACAACGCGTCATATATACGTTCTTATGGACTTGAGTATAACCGTGGGAACCAGGGATTACACCTAGATAGAAAACAGTACGTACCCCTAAGTAATAAGGCATTAACCGTGTTGGAATCGTGCAGTGTGACAGCGAAACGTAAACCAGTTGGAACTGTGAGCAATTTCGTATTATGATAATACAATTGGCATTGTTGTAAAGTTATGTCACTCATCAGAGGTCGCTACAATAGACAGAAGTACACCCAGCTTAACGATTTTGACGAGTTTATATTAGTCGACAGGAGCAGTTTGTCCGGCGAAGCGGGTAAATACTGATAAACTTTCCAAATTCTAAATCAGCCGTATCAATGCTGATCAATGATCATATGACTGTATGTGCCTCTATACTTCGGTATGCATTAACTGTATTAGGTAGGATTATTTGAACGTTACGAACCTTCAGCTATGCGAATCGTTGGTTGGGCGATCTTCGTATATGACGTGAACTTGCTGATCCTCTCCGTACGTTTTCTGGACCCAGTCTGTAACGTACACAACACACTATGATGATCATCTTAATCAGTTTGTGTTGACAAAAGTTAAGTTGGTGCTCTCTCGTTTTATCATCAGCAACACAATATTGATGTAACACGCCAATGACCACATTTATATTGTATGAATTAGTCACAGAGAACATTGGATGTATTTTAATCAATATATATATCTCTCTCTCAGCGGGGCTGACGAATCGTTCTTAAACGTATAAACTACTGGTGTTTTCCCTGTCCAACCCTGCTTTGTTCAGTTATAGCTGTTCTTATTTATCTAAACTACATCGCATGTAAAATGTAAGCATGTGTTCTTTGAAATAGTGTCGAAAAAACGGACAAATAGCTTATTTACTAATAGCGGCCATTTTGTCAGTACTTACATATCGGTTTCTGGGCAGAAACTTATTTAGAACAAATAAACGGGAAATTTACTTGACGTCAGTTATGGAAATAGCGATAGGCATAGCGATACTGTTATAGCTGAAACTTTCTGATATCAATATAATTACTTACTTATACCGTTTGTCATCAGGCTAGCTGCGTTGCCGCCATCGGCTGTCCCGTAGTCACATATGACAAATGGCCCACGTCCACGTGTAAACGGAATAGAAACTGTGTGACAAGTATTTGACAGGGAATGAAAGATAGTGTACATAGATTTTCTTTTGATCGTCATTTCTTAACTGTTTAATTTGTTTTAACCAGCATAAGTCATCACATTAATATTAATATTAATTAGTATTTGACAGGAATGAAAGATAATGTAAATCGTTTTTCTTTCCGTTGTGATTGCCTAACTGCTTAAGTTTTTAAACAAGAAACTACAACCTGATATATATATATATATATATATATATATATATATATATATATATATATATATATATATATATACCCAATAAAGTTTTGATTATTGGCCAAGCGTGCGCCACACCTGTTCGATCCGTTAGCGTTGTGTCGCCATATAAACCGTCTTCCGTGTACAGGTCTTCATCACAGGCAAACGCTTCATTTCTACATTCGCCATGCTTAACAAAAATATATACAAGCATGTGTTAACAAAACAATGTAAGCCCAGCTGCCGAAACTGTCACTAGGATCAGCGATAGAACATTCCGGTACGCCTACAACAAAGACAATGAAGTCTATGTATACATGGTCATTTGTTCAGCAAAGCGTGACCACTTTTTATGACGGAGCCCTTCTCGATTACGCATTTAGTTTATTGCTATAGGAGTTCTGTCTTGATGAATGAGGCGTGTCATTTTCCAAGGCCTTGGGAAGCGGAAAGGCTGCGCAGGCATGGGACTGAGCAATATCTTAAAAAAAAAATTATGTAATGTGCGTCGTCTGGGTCATCGTCTGGGTTACAGCTGAAGTGTTTACCAGTTTGGTGCTAGAGTGCAAACGAGAGCAGATTGAGCGCTTCCAGGTCTCATCGTGGTGGAATATGCCTTTATTTACAAGATGGAACTTCACGTCAAAACTAGAGGAACTGGACTTTGCCGACGACATAGCACTCATATCATCATGCTACGCACACATGCAAACAAAGATACGACAACTAAATCAATTTGCAGCAAGGTCAGGACTAAGAATAAATAAAAAAGAAAGCTCAAGTATTGAGGATAAACAGCAGGTGCGAAAACATAGTACTTATTGATGATCAAGAGCTAAAGGAAGTGGACAAATTCAACTACCTGGGTGCTAATGTCAGTAAGCAAGGAGGAGGAGGTGAAATCATTGTTAACGTAATTCGTAAAGCTAGGGAATCCTTCAAGAAACTAAAGTATGGAGTTCAAATATATACACACTGAGATCTAAATTGAGGCTTTTTAACACAATTGTTAAACCAGTGTTGTTGTATGGAAGTGAATCATGGAAAGTAAATGAAGGAGACAACACAAAGTTAGTTAATTTTTTCATCAAATGGTTAAGACGAATCATACCAATTCGATGACCATACGTTGTGTCTAATGAACACGATCATGTCGAACACTTACAATTCGTCTTTCATAAACTTAAGTATGCAGGATAACTAAATCCAACAAAATGTGCATTTGGCTTACCAAAAGTAAAATTGTTACGCTATGTTCTTAGTGCTGACGGAATTAAAACCGACCCGGATAAAGTTGATCTAACTGCTAAACTGAAACCACCGACTACCGCCAAAAAAGTTAGATCAATGCTTGGCACGTATAATTTAGGGTAGGAACAACCTACCAAATTATGCAACAGTAGCTGAACCATTAATTTATTTGACCGTCAACACGTTAGATTTTCGTGGGACGACGACAAACAAACAGCGTTTGACGAAATGAAACTATTACTGACGTCATCACATGTGATGGCAGCTCCTGATTTGAATCAACCGTACCATCTTTATACCTATGCATTGGAGAAAGGCTGGCAAAGGCACATTTTATTTAATAACTAATTGTATTAAACCTATATCAGCAACAGAAACGCAGGGTTCGTAAAATGTGTAGATAAAACACCCAAGTATACATTGACAGAGTCCACTTTACGCCGATGATTGATGACAATGTTAAAGCACTTCCTTCCTATCTTGTAGAAAACAAATAAAGCCAGTTTAATTTGCCAATTTGGCCAGGACATTTGCGGTTGAGTCGGAGGGTTGTTTAGAAAGTTGACCCAATGATAAAGTTATTTGGTATTTTGGCAATTATAGCACCTCTATTGGTGACGGCGTCTTAGTTTGTAAGGTCAGAGTACAAATACCCCGGAAGAGCGATTCCAAGGGGCCGGCAAGACTATTTAAAATTCACACTCTGAACTTCCCAAAATCTGGTGCAAAATGAAGCTAACATCTATCATACCCACCCCGAAAAATCAGCAACACGAGACGGAGGTAATTAAATCAGTTGGTTTTCTAACTGTTATATGCACTACTATGTGCTGTGATCTAATATTTTGACAATAGTAAAATGGTGCTCATAATAACTTATAATATAGCGATATGAATCATGAATTAATTTGAGTGACATAATAATTATTACTAATCAGTTGACAGGTCAAACAATGGAAAATGGGCAATGGCATGTTGCGTTTTGTATACATCGTGTTAAGACATAAGTAGTGCATGTGGGACAAGACGGTCCCCATGCATATGGGACAAGCTGGTTTCAATGTCTTATACCACCCGCACATGATCATAATGTATAATATGTATTACACATGACCAATTATGTTTAATACATTTAATATAATATGAACGTTGCATAATTTATGTTCTACTAGCCTGGAGGCTGTAATTATGATCGAATATTACTAAGCCAATATTATATTATGCATGGATTTCAAGGTGTATATCACATGTTAACCGCAATTTCAATTTAACAACTATAATAGCATAATATAGTGCTATAATGCCATTTGCATAACTACATTTTATATTTAGGCAGTGGCTCGTTCATAGAAACTAAAACCACAGGGGAGGGAGCTATTGACCGTCTTGCCCCAGGCAGAGGGCCGTCTTGTCCCACGGATGGGGCAAGTTTTTGTTGGGTACACTTGCTTATTTTCAAAGGCAACTCATCTAGGTTGTCAGTTTTATTAACATAATTTTCCAACGGGTAAGACACATATATGTCTACAGTATGAGCGTATTAAAGACATGTTAATGCAGTTTAGTAGTGTACAATGTGTTTTCCTTAGGGGGCATACCTGCCACAGGTTACCCTACTCATTATTTGAGTGAGTGCACATTCTATCATTAATCTTGAACTGGCGAGCGCAAAAAAAGACCGGCAATTAAAACACTTACAACACTTGTGAGAAATGTCTCCCGGACCATTGCATGTAGCCAAACAAACAGTGAGAGGGGAGGTAAGTACTACACTTAATGTTTGACTAAACTTGGCATCTATGTGGCCAAACAAACAGTGAGAGGGGAGGTAAGTACTACACTTAATGTTTCACTAAACTTGGCATCTCTGAGCAGTTGCAGGTACTGATTTTCTGGCCAAATAACTGTGTCCGCCTATTAGGTCGCGAGACCGTATTTTTTGTCGAACAAGTACATATTAAGGTAACATTGTAACCCTTTAACTCTATTGCAATGGGTGTATTGTCACTGTCATCTTTCTGTGGGTGCAGGTATTGATTTCTTCGACAAAATACATGTTAATTCGCGAGTTCGTATTTTGTCAAATAACTACATATTAATATAACATTTAGCAGTATTATAATGTTTTATTTATTACTTTTACACCCGCACATATTACTCCTTTTGATTTGGAGCAACTTCCCATCTCTCAGTGAGTACAAGTATTGATTTCCTAGCCCAAACACTACCCAACCTCGTAAAGTCGAGAGTGTCTATTTTGTCAAGCACAAACAAAGATAACATTGCAACCATGTTTCTATATGACATTGATTTAGTTTGCTGCTGTGACATAAACATTGCGATACTCCTGGTCATTTTGGGCCATCTCTGGGTATTGATAATCTGGCCAACATGTCATCCGCCCTGTAATGGCGCCAGTGCTTTTATTGTCGAAGATGGGGGAGTTTTTGGTCAGGAAATCGACACCTCCTCCAATAGAGAGATGTAAGTTAGCTCAACAGGACAGAACATTATCGATCAAAGAGTGTCAATTGATGTCACAGTAGCAGCAATAAAACACAAATTTAACTTGCATGTAGGGTTACAATTTTATCTTACTGTGTATTTGTTTGACATAATAGGCATTCGTATCCTTTTAGGGTGGATGAAGGTTTTGGCCAAGAAATCGATGCTTTTAATAAGGGGCGCAATGGCTCGGCATGACCGGGAGTAATGTGCATAGTTGTCGCTATAGCAAAATGCCAATTTAATTTGGCTAAATTGCTACAATTGTGTATTCATGTTTATTTTGGTAAACAAATGCACTCTCGATTTTTCAGGGCGGGGGAATATCTTTGACCAGGAAGTCAATACCTGCCCCCACACGACTCAAGTTGACCAAAAGTAATGCCAGGGCAACACAATAATAAAACAAAAAACAAATGTATAAGGCTAAAGGGGGAAAATTAATGTGAGGTAGGTGTAGGGTGTTAACATAGCCCAGATCCTTGTGCCGAATTTGAGTAATAACACTACAAGACCAAGGTGTGAGAAACTGGTCGGAACAAATGGAAACACAATGCTATTGTAAGTTATTAAATCCCAAAAGATAGTCCGACCAGTTGTCACAAATTAACGTTTTATGTTTACGGGAATACATTGGTTCCCCGTTATTATCGTTAAGAGAGGAGTTTAGCCTATTAACCTTAAATCTTACCTTTCGGGGTACATATATTTCACATACGGAATATTTTATAGCCAAAGTTGTTCAGTAGATCGTGAGCTCTAAATTGACGCCAACCACGATACCATAATGTAAAAAATGTTGATATTACTTTTTGATGTTCTCTTTAATGAGCGATAATGTTCAGTGGAAAAAAAATAATTTGTGATAGTCATTTGTGATGTTATGGCTAATAAAAGGAAATTATTTCAACCCAATAGCCTGCTGTATGTGATAGTTCTCATGCATCTAGAATCGTTTTGACAAACGCACTTTGTATTTTGTAACTATCTTGCCAAAATTAGCTTAGTACTATTTATGTCCATGTTGGGTACATTTTTGACCTACTGTTCCTGGACTTTCAGCCAATAGTCACTCTTTATTATGATCATGATTTAATAATTAGTGGATAGAGTCAGAAGCTAAAAAAATGTATTGTGCTTATATGTTTATCTCGTTCAAGAATGTTTAAATTATGGTTAATACAACAATAATATTAAATTGATTTTCGTGCGTTTCATACCTAAGGCAGCAACAATATCAATGTCATTAAATATGTCCACATTTGATCCCGGAGTCCTAGATAATAATTTTATACATCCAACGATTACAATACGTTATTTAATGTCATATATACTGCAACGCATTCTACAATGCTGTCAATTACTGATGTCATGCTTTGAATTTATATAAAATCAGTTGATTTTGATATGTAAATTGTCATTCTTCCACGTATTTTATGGCAAAGACATCAAATGGATGTATATAAAACATAAAATAATACATAACATAATTTTGAATATTAAACACATTTCAAATATTAAACACATTTCAACTGCTTTCATTGAAGTGAATCATAAACAATGATGATATAATGTACTTATATTTGAAAGCAAATTGCGATTATATATAGTAACAGTCGTCTACATTAACATTATTGTAATCGTTTTTACCAGGGTTTGTATAATTACCATATTCACTGTGTGAATATTCTGAACGGGTAAAACTGTTCAAGTGAAAATGTGTTTTTTTCAAGCAATTTGTGTCATGACTTATTGTTTTGAAGTTTACAAGCATAACAACTTTAAATTACGTTAACACTCGTATTAATAAACCAACTTTGGCACAATCCTCTGCTAGCATCACCCCAAAGATTAATCATTCATATGAAACAATCCCTCAATCTGCGAACTCAGCATGAACCACACGTCAACATTACACCAACATCTTAGGATACGGTATGTCGTAATTCATATAATATTACGACTGGGTTAATGTAGGCTGCATATGGAAAGATTATGCCTAAATTAATGATACACCACTGTAAGGCAAGGTTCTAAGATAAAAGTTAATTTATTACAGCTTAATTACTAAAACTATACAAAACCAAGTTTCTCATTCCTTGCACAATTTGCATCTCGCCTACCTGGTCTGTATGACCGCCGCCGCCCGAAATGGAATATCTACCACTCACCCGAGACGCGAACGGGTGTTAACAATGATGTTCCCCTTTGGCCGAGTTCGACTTGCCGACTAACACCCAGTATGGTGCAAGCCAGTTTATAAGGAGTAATCCGGAGTGATCACGTGCACGGCTGCCACTGCAGTATGTCTCCCAGATGTAGCTAAACGGGTGTTATGTTGTATCAAGCGTCTATATATCAACGATGCACGAATGCAAAACTACGGGCCTGCGATCATCTTACTCCACAAAGCATTTTAACACACGAAAACAGCTGGGTTTTTTTTCCAAGGCGCAGTGCCAGGACTGGAGATAGGGGGTATGGCATTCCTTGACCGAGGGGCCCAAGCGTCATTTGTATCAACGACACGAGAATGCAGTACTACTGGCCTGCGCCCAAAGTACTCTGCTTCATGACCAATGTCTACATAATTAAATTATATATTTTATGTAAAGGACTCTCCCTCCCCCTCTCTCTCTCTCCGTACTCTATCTCTCTCCCACTCTCCCTCTCTTCCTCTCTTCCTTTCTCCCCCTCTCTCCCTCCGTCTATCGCTCCCTCCCCCCTCTCTCTCTCTACCCCGCTCTCTACCTCGCTCTCTACATCTCTCTCTCTCTCTCTCTCTTATCTATCTCTGTCTCTACCCATCCTCTCTCTCTCTCTGTAAGCTCTCTCTACATCTCTCCTTCTCTACCCCCCTCTCACTTCTTATGGTCAGATACTCGTCTAAACAGGTCAAATATCTGAGGCAACGTGGAGTGAACGATATTTCCAAATTTCCAAACGGCAGAGGATTCGAACCCGGCTACTCTCTATTGAAAGTCCGATGTTCTAACCACTACGCCACAACACTCGACATAGTGACTGAACTGACATCGTGACACTTTCAAACATAAACAAAAACAGTGATGGCCATTGTCTAGAGCATAGCTATGTACATCTTTGATAAGGCACGATTTAAAATCGTCCAATTTGGTAATTTGTACCGTTTTATTATGATAAAAATAATTCCATAGTATTGAATAATCGTCTGCCAAATTTCAGAATTAAAAATTATGTTTGCATTGTTTTGTTATTTTGTTGACAATGTTTGATTAATACTGTTATCGTTATATATGTGCACTAGCTTGTAACTATGTAAGATGTTATTGTGATACTCGGCCGAGATGACTGGAATTGGTTAATTTTCGAAGTACATAAATGGAGGCGATACTTATATCACCGGATTATTAGCTCCCGTGTTGCCAGCTGCTGGGTTGTTAGCTCTTGGATTGTTAGCTCTTGGGTTGTTAGCTCCTGGATTGTTAGCTCCTGGGTTGTTAGCTCCTGGATTGTTAGCTCCTGGATTGTTAGCTCCTGGGTTGTTAGCTCCTGGATTGTTAGCTCCTGGGTTGTTAGCTCCTGGATTGTTAGCTCCTGGGTTGTTAGCCCTTGGGTTGTTAGCTCCTGGATTGTTAGCTCTTGGGTTGTTAGCTCCTGGGTTGTTAGCTCCTGGATTGTTAGCTCCTGGGTTGTTAGCTCCAGGATTGTTAGCTCCTGGGTTGTTAGCTCCTGGATTGTTAGCTCCTGGGTTGTTAGCCCTTGGGTTGTTAGCTCCTGGGTTGTTAGCTCCTGAGTTGTTAGCTCCTGTGTTGATAGCTCCTGGATTGTTAGCTCCTGGATTGTTAGCTCCTGGGTTGTTAGCTCCTGGGTTGTTAGCTCCTGAGTTGTTAGCTCCTGGATTGTTAGCTCCTGGGTGGTTAGCCCTTGGGTTGTTAGCTCCTGGGTTGTTAGCTCCTGAGTTGTTAGCTCCTGGGTTGTTAGCTCCTGGATTGTTACCTCCTGGGTTGTTAGACCTTGGGTTGTTAGCTCCTATGTTGTTAGCTCCTGGGTTGTTAGCTCCTGGGTTGTTAGCTCCTGGGTTGTTAGCTCCTGGATTATTAGCTCCTGAATTGTTAGATCCTGGGTTGTTAGCTCCTGGGTTGTTAGCTCCTGGGTTGTTAGCTCCTGGGTTGTTAGCACCTGGGTTGTTAGCTCCTGTGTTGCTAGCTCCTGGGTTGTTATTTCCTGTGATGATAGCTCCTGGGTTGTTAGCTCCTGGATTGTTAGCTCCTGGGTGGTTAGCCCTTGGGTTGTTAGCTCCAGGGTTGTTAGCTCCTGAGTTGTTAGCTCCTGGGTTGTTAGCTCCTGGATTGTTACCTCCTGGGTTGTTAGACCTTGGGTTGCTAGCTCCTGGGTTGTTAGCTCCTTGGTTAGTAGCTCCTGGGTTGTTAGCTCCTGGGTTGTTAGCCCCTGGGTTGGTAGCTCCTGGGTTGTTAGCTCCTGTGTTGTTAGCTCTTGGGTTGTTAGCTCCTGGGTTGGTAGCTCTTGAATTGTTAGCTCCTGCGTTGTTAGCTCCTGGGTTGTTAGCTCCTGAGTTGTTTACTCCTGGATTGTTAGCACCTGGGTTGTTAGCTCCTGTGTTGCTAGCTCCTGGGTTGTTATTTCCTGTGATGATAGCTCCTGGGTTGTTAGCGCCAGGGTTGCTAGCTCCTGGGTTGTTAGCTCCTTGGTTTCTAGATCCTGGGTTGTTAGAGCCCTACACTTAGACAGAGAGTAGCCCACTGCAATCAAAACAATCTGGAATGATCTAAACATGTCAGCGTTACGTCAACTAATGATACTCTATACTCTATTCCATTATCAAATAATAAACAATTAATCACAAATAACATAGTGCGACTAGTTGTAGAAGCTGCAATTGTCATTCGCCTTAGTCCCAGCTCAAAGCCAGCCTGTTTTCGCCATCGTGATGAAGAGTACAACAATATGCCCCAGTCAGTGGGCGCCATCGCCACCTGTTTGACTCGTAAAGTATCCTCTCTCGCCCTTCGACCTTTCTCTCCTTTGAAACATCAGTCGCCAAAAATGTGCTTCGTTCAAATACGTGTAGATTGCACAAAACATATACTGCGTGAACCCTTGCAACTGCCATGCCAAATACAAAAACAAGGAACTAACGCAATCCTGTTTTCAGTGACAACTTCGCCATGTTACAAATGGTACACACGTTCCACGCCCCATCAGAATCAATAATTATCCATATGATTAGCCCCTTAGGGTCTCACTCCTTGAAGTTTTACCAGAGGCGAAGATGTGTCAAATGTTGATCAAAATAAATATCAGGGATGCTTTCTCCAGTGTGGAGGTATTGCTATGCAAATATTTTACTTTTATGATGAGTAACTCTACCGGAGAGAGGTTTTTCCAAGTAGAAACTGATCAAGGATGAGCACCAATGCCCAACTAGCCGGGACACACTGGATCATCTGAAATTGCTCAAATCTTGACAAGTTTTTGTCGGACTTCAGTGGAGCACTAAAGCGCAAACACGTCCTTAGAAAATACAACACACACGTGCGTGCTTGTAATAATAATAATAATAATAATATTGTTTCACAATTATCGATTAAACATAACACTAAGGTGTAAGCAAGCAATTGAATAAAACACGAACCGTGTGTAGATCATGAATGTGTCAATGAATGAGGTCATGAATGTAATTGGCTCAATTTGCCGTCCCTATGCGACAAACCAATGTGGTAGGCAGGCATGTCGTAAGACGTAACAACAGTCAACTGTCCACCATGACTACAGTGAATGTCCAACGTGATTACATTCCTTTCAGATCCTCCTACTGACTGATGGTTTTAATTCTGCCATTCAAGTCATTGGTGACGATTCTCCCTGCGTAGAACCAACATTCAAGAATTGTGTGTTGACGCTTCATTGTCCGGCATAAATACAGGAGTCTCGTTCGCTTTTGTGTAATATATTCCGAAATGAAGACGTTCGGTCGTTTGGCATTTGTTTTCTTACTTTTTAGAAGTCGTCTTTTCATTTCTATTCCTTGAACTACACTATTATTTTTTGTGAGTGTTGTTTGTTTGTTTGTTTGTTGCGGATGTTCGGGGCCCAATACTGTGTGTTCTGTTGTGATTGGCATTCGTTAGCTTCAGGGCCAAGTCGACAAACAAATCAGTGACGATCTTGTCAAGCTGTTCACCATATTTATTTTCCTCAATGCCTGTAATGCATACGGAAGACCGAATGCTATATTGCTCTAGATTGTCAACTGCCTGTTCAAGTTGGTTGATTAGTGCTTCCTTTTCTGTCAACGTGTACCCTTTTTTGCAATGTGCTGAGCTGCTCGAAGGTGCAATGGTAATGGAGAACGACAGAAAACGTATGCACGTAACCACACTCTTAGGATCTGATGTTGTCCTTGCGCACCCAAACCTGATAGAGCAAAAAACAGTTGGTGATGCTGTCACTTATTCGCACTAACACTGGACAGCTATGCCTCTTCTTATTCGTTGCCACTTCAGCCAAGTTGATTGGTCTGAAACCGGATACCCATGTGACCAATCGTTTAAGTCTGAGGCGTGCGAATACTATATGAAAACAACTACAATGACTCAGAACAAACTCAGTCTGTAGTCAGTATGATGAGGCGCAGTAATAATTCGTATTTATCTAATGAAAGAAGAACTATGTTCTGTTTTACTTAAACACATTTCAGTCAACATGCCCCCGGACCGAACATTACTTTTAATAATTAAACATGGTAGAAAAGGGGAGACGACACTGGAAAGCAGATAGGAAATAGTCCAACAGACAAGCTGACGGGTTCCCCTGATAAGCTGACGGACTCCCCTGACAAGCTGTCGGGCTCCCCTGACAAGCTGACGGGCTCCCCTGCTGCTTTTGTATGAGACTGGGGCGACAGTTTTACTTCACATAGCGTTATATTACACGACACGACATTGGTCAACAGCGCAAGCCGCTGTGGATATAAATGAGAATGATAGCATATACATAGGGATACAACAGCAATTTTAATCTTGAATCACAATGTTTTTCCAATATATAGCAAGCTCGTCATCCAAGACAAAGGACCATAAGGCAAGGGCACACAAAACATTTGTATATAGAGAGTCCAGCATTTTTCATTTACATGTAACCCGCCTTCTTGAGATATGGTGTCAACCTTGTTTTTAAACATATTCACGCTACTATCAGTTACCCAATATGTAGATAATTTGTTCCATTCATTTATGTTGCATTGTGAAAATTAGTATTTCATGATATCCAATCTACAATGATCCTTTACTAATATTATTTCGTGTCCTCGAGTTCTACTATTTTTCTTGAGTAACAAAAAATTATATAAACATTTTCATACCGCTTTAATATCTTAAAGACATCTATCTGAACTCCTGTTAACCTCCTTGTCTATACGTTTGTTAAACCACATTCTCTTAGGCGTTCCTCATAATTAAGGTATCTCAGAATCAACACTGATCTTAACCTTTAATATCAGCACTTACTCTATCTAATACATTATTTCACATGGTTGGTTCTAGCACGCGTTGAGAAAAGGAAGTTATCCTGAATTAAAAATAGAAACTGTTGGTCCTCACTTCGTGTACTCTCTAGAAATTGTCATTGTATGTGTCCATGGTTAAATATGCCATTATGATGCATTCCCCTTTACTCACTTCTTTTATTGATGTGTTATCTTCTTCGTTTATGCATGGACTTCGGTAAGCTAATCCAATAGTTAATACTGAATTTCTTGTAACTATATTGCACCAAACAGGGTCAATAACTTCTACCATTATGTTTAATTCGTTTTAACAGTAGTCTACATTAATATCATTGTAAAATTTTTTACCAGGATTGGTATAATTATCACCTTCATGTGAATATTCTGAATGGGCAAAACTGTTTAAGTCAAATTGTGTTGTTTTATGCAATTTATGCAATGACTTATTGTTTTGACGTTTACAAGCATAGCAGCATTAAATCATGTTAACACGGGTATCAATATCTCCCCAAGCAATAACCGTTCCATATGAAACAGTGCCTCAGCATTAACCATCCGTTAACATTACACAAATAAATTATCTGTATGTCTCTCTGTCTGTCTGTGTGTCTGTCTCTATATCTCTCTCTATCTTTCGCCCTCTCTCTCTCTCTCTCTCTCTCTCTCTATACATATATATATATATATATATATATATATATATATATATATATATATATATATATATATATATATATGTATATATATATATATATATGTATATATATATATATATATATATATATATATATATATATATATATATATATTATATATATATATATATATATACATACATACATACATACATACATACATACATACATACATACATACATACATACATACATACATATATCTTTAAATAGCCCATTATGATAAATTCCTCTTTACTCACTTCATTTATTGCGGTTTTTTATTGTTGTGTTATCCTTTTCGTTTATGCTGGGACTTCGGTAAACTAATCAAATAGTTAATATTGAATTTATTGTAACTATATTGCACCAAACAGCTTAAACGCAGTCGGCTTGCCTTTCTAATTTTATTTCGTAAGTCTGAATTATTTAATGTATGAAATAACTCCCCCTCCCCTTCTTCCTATTCAATCTCCCCTAAACATTGCCTATCCTGTCAGTCCTAATTCTGCATCTACAATGTCTCTCTTGGTCCATGATTCGGCTATATCAATTATGTGAGGGTCAATATCTTAGACCGCAATGTTTAATTTGTTTTTATTATTTGCTATGCTCCTTGCCTTTTAACACACACATTTTTAACCAGCTTCATAAATGATTTTCGGACATTTTGTTACTGATTTGTGTGCACTAGTGGCCTCTTGTCCTGTTTGAGGCACATCTAAGTAACCACCCTGTGCTTCTAGTTTAATGAGATAGTCAGTTAGCACGTCGACACTGCCAAAGACACACTAATTATCGGCGCAACGTTGAAGCAGCGGCAACACATATTGGCTGTGCAACGGCACAATATATTGGCTGTCCAACGGCACAATATATTGGCTGTGCAACGACACTACATATTGGCTGTGCAACGGCACAATATATTGGCTGTCCAACGGCACAATATATTGGCTGTGCAACGACACTACATATTGGCTGTGCAACGGCACAATATATTGGCTATCCAACGGCACAATATATTGGATGTGCAACGACATTGCATATTGGCTGTGCAACGGCACAATATATTGGCTGTGCAACGGCACAATATATTGGCGGTACAACGACACTACATATTGGCTGTGCAACGGCACAATATATTGGCAGTCCAACGGCACAATATATTGGCTGTGCAACGACATTACATATTGGCTGTGCAACGGCACAATATATTGGCTGTGCAACGGCACAATATATTGGTGGTGCAACGACACCACATATTGGTGTTGCAACGCCAATGCGTTTGTCAGTATATTCAATGTGTGAATATTCTGAATGGGCAAAACTGTTGAAATCAAATTGTCTAATTTTATTTTAAACTTCTTGCATTGAGGTGAATCATAAACAATGATGATCTAATGTTTTTGTATTTGAAAGCAAATTGCGGTTCTCTCTAGTAAAAGTAGTCTACACTAACATTAGTGTAACAGTAGCATTACTGCACACGATAGTAAACAGGTAACCAGTGCAGGTTTTTCAACACTGGTATGATGTGGATGTAGCGTGATGTTCTGGTTACAATCCGTGCCGCGGTGTTCTCCACACGTTGTAACTTGTTAATTGATGTCTGGTGCAATCCACTGAGCAGAGCATTACAATAGTCTAGACGTGATGCTACAAGCCCGTTGACTAATGATTGAGTGGCTTCGTTTGTGAAATAACGCCTAATGTGCCCAATGTTGCGGAGATGATAGTATCCAGACCTACATACACTGTTCAAATGTTGCTCCATGTTTATGGCAGACTCGAAGATAACACCCATGCTTTTTCACACAGTGCACTGATGTAATGTCAGTGTCGCCAACATGCACAGTAACATTTTCCATCTGCATGGCATTATGCTTGGATGTGAACAACACAACCTCAGTCTTTTCACTGTTCAGTTTTAGCATGTTTACGCGCATCCATCTTTCAATGTCCGTGAGGCACCTGTCAGTTAGTTCCAGGGAATCTGTTTGGGCTGCACCGTCCTTCGGCATGAACGAGATGTACAACTGGATGTCATCCGCATAGAAGTGATAACATAGAAGTGATAACACAGTCCATACCGATAAATGCAAATTTTACGATAGTAAGAATAATCTACACTAACATTACTGTATTCGTTTTTACCAGGATTGTTATAATTATCATATTCACTGTGTGAATATTCTGAATGGACAAAACTGCTGAAGTCGAATTGTGTTTTGTGTTCATGTAACTTATACAATGACTTATTCTTTTGAACTGTACAAGCAACATTAAATTACGTTAGCATGTGTATTAAAAAAACAATGTTGGTACACTCGACTGCCAACATCGCCCCATATTATAACCCCATCGCCACGACACCCAACAGAGTGACTGAACTGACGTAGTGACAACAAGATTTAACAAGATTTGCCAACCATGCCAAATGCCCAGATGTCAAGTGGACAAGGAAGCCATTGGCTTATCAATAGTCCAACAATGTTCACCTACTTATAACCCGCCCTCCTGAGATATGTGTCAACCTTGTTTTTAAACATATTCACGCTGCTAGCAGTTACACAATCTGGAAACAATTTGTTCCATTCATTTATTGTCCTCTGTGAGAACGAGTGCTTCCTGATGTCCAATCTACATTGATCCTTTACTAATTTTACCTCATGTCCTCTAGTTCTGCTATCCTTCTTGAGTGAGAAAAACATATTTCTATAAATATTTTCATACCCATTCAATATCTTAAAAACTTCAATCTGATCTCCTCTTAACCTCCTTGTCTCTAGAGTTGTTAAACCACATTCTTTCAGGCGTTCTTCATAACTAAGGTCTCTAAGTTCTGGAATCATTTTAGTTGCTCTCCTTTGTATGCGTTCAAGCGTATCTATATCCTTCTTACGATATGGTCTCCATGCTTGCATACAGTATTCTAAATGAAGTCTAACTATTGCTTTATAAAGAGGTATAATTAACTTTTTTCCCTTGTATGTTATGTTTCTTCTAATCAATCCAAGAATTTGATTACCCTTTGAAGCTGCAATACCACACTGCTCTGAAACTTTCATATCAGCGCTTATTGTAACTCCTAAGTCCTTTTCTTTTACAATAGTAGCCAGAACAGTATCTCCCATTTTATAGTTTACATTCAAGTTCCCATGTCCTGTATGTAGGCATTTACATTTCCCAAAATTGAACAGCATCTGCCATTTCTCAGAACATTTCACTAATCTGTCTAGATCGTTTTGTAAATGTTGTTTATCACCATCAGTATTAACCTTTCTAAACAGTTTTGTGTCATCCGCAAATTTCAGTACGTTGCTTGTTATACTGTCGTCCAAGTCATTGATATAAATTAAGAATAATATAGGTCCTTATACTGATCCTTGAGGTACCCCACTCAAAACCGATTTCCAATTTGAAACTTCTCCATCTACTATAACTCGTTGTCTTCTGTCAGTCAGCCATTGTTCTATCCAGTCAGTTATGCTATCCCCGATACCATGGGCTTTTAAGTTAAGTAGTAATCTTTGATGTGGCACTTTGTCAAAAGCTTTCTGAAAATCTAAGTAGATAATATCTACTGGCGATCCCACGTCTATCCACTTAGTGATTTCTTCCAAAAAGCATAACATATTTGTTAAGCATGACCTCGCTTTAAGGAATCCATGTTGAGATGAATTTAATAATTTATGCTTAACGAGGAAGTCCACCATATGGTCTTTAATTAACCTTTCTAATAATTTACAAATCACTGACGTTAAACTCACTGGTCTGTAATTCTCTGACTTATTTCTCGAACCCTTTTTAAATAATGGTATGGTGTTTGCTTCTTTCCATTCAAACGGAACAACTCCCTCTTTTAATGACAAGTTGAATACTCTTGCAAGTGGTATACTGATTTGATCTACTGTTTCCATTAGTACTTTTGGAGGAATCCCATCCACTGCCGGTGATTTGTTATCCTTCATTGCCTTTATTTTCTTAGCTACCAATTCTGGAGTTACAACTAACGGTCCTAAATAGTCAGATTTAGCCCCCTGAAATTTAGCATCAGCAACTGGTAATGAACTAATATCTTCTTTGGTAAACACTGAACTGAAGTAACCATTTAGGTCTTCCGCCATTAAAAACCCCTGTGATATTATATTTCCAGCACTGTCTTCCAGAGGTCCAACCTTGTCTTGTACGTTTTGTTTACTCCTGACATATGCATCAAAACTCTTGCTGTCATTTTTTATGTTACATGACAGTTTTTGCTCATAGCTTCTTTTAGATTGTCTGATTTCAGTTGTAGCTGCATTAAGTGCCACTTTGTATTTTGCATAGTCTTCTTCCTTTCTGGTACGCCTATAAACCTTCCACATAGTTTGTTTTAGCATTATTTTTCTCTTTTGACAAGTGTTTCTTTCTACACCGTTTTCCTTGTTTTTGGAAGGGAACAAATTTATCGATGATACTCTCAATTTCATATTTTAGAATATTCCAACATTCAATTGCGGTCTTATTCATCAGCATGTTATTCCAATCTAACTTTGCTAAGTATTTTCTCATATCTTTGTAGTTACCTTTGTGGAAGTTTCTCTTGTACGTTTTCTTATTTTTACTTTCTGATTTTACATTGATGTCAAAATGTATTTGATTATGGTCACTATTACCCAATGGTTCAAATATTTAACCTTTTTCAGAGATGTTTTTCGGATGATTTGATATTGGTTTATTTGTGCTAGTGGCCTCTTGTTCTGCTTGAGACACCTCTACAACGTCAAACATAAAACAACAGTGAAGGTCATCTTCTAGAGAATGGCTATGCACATCTTTGATATGTCACGGTTTAAAATCGTCCCATTTGGGGATTTCCCCATTTTGTTATGGTAAAAATAATTCCATAATATGTCAGTTGAATAATCGTACGTTGAGTTTATCAATTTCGTTAGTTACTGCTGCTTTTTCAGCACAATGTCCGTTCGACCCAAGTCTTCTGGAATGTCGGTAGGTTTCCCTACACACAGTCGTGACGCATTAGCTAACAGTTATCGAGACAGCGCGTCTTGAACACACCCAATGAATGAGGCAGGCCATGGCGGTTCAACGCATAGAAGGTTGCACAGCTTCGTGGCTGGCGGTAGCCGACCAATGCTACACGATGACCTCTCGCAGGTCGAGATCCGTGACCCGGGGCGGCAACACGTGATGCCATCGTTCAAAGTTAGCCGGATCTGCTACTTCCCACGCTCTACCCGGGGCAAGAGTACAAGCTGGGGTGTTTTTTCCAAGGCGCAGTGCCAGGATTGTAAATCGAGGGTACGGCATATCTTGATGGAGGAGAAAAACGTGGAGACGCTAGTGGAACGTCTGTAACCGGGGAAACTGGCAGGCATTCCCGCATAGAGGGGAAAAGTCCACCAGGCAAGCTGACGGGCTCCACAGCTGTCTTTTGTCTGATACTAGGGCGATAATCTTACTTCACATAGCATTATAACACACGATACGACATCGATCAACAATGCAAGCCGATATAATATTATGTATAAATGATAATGTTAGCATGTACATAGAGGGAAAATAGCAATTTTAATATTGAATCACAGTTTTTAACAGGATTTAACAAGATTTAACAATATTGCCATTCAAGGCAAATGTCCAGATGGCAGAAACCATGCATATCGAGGGTCCAACATTTTTCATCTATGCGTAACCCGCCTTCCTGAGATATGTGTCAACCTTGTTTTTAAATATATTCACGCTGCTAGCAATTACACAGTCCTACCATCTTAACCTCCTTGTCTAGACGATTGTTAAAACACATTCTTTTATACGTTCTTCATACATAAGGTCTCTCAATTCTGGAATAATTTCAGTTACTCTCCTCTATATGCTTCTTACGATATGGTATCTAAGCTTGTACACAGTATTCTAAAAGAGGCCTAACTATTGCTTTACACAGTTGTATAATTAGCTTTTTGTCCTTATAAGTTATGCTTCGCCTAATCAACATAATGATTTGATTAACCTTTGTAGCTTCAATACCACACTGCTCTGAACCTTTCATACCAGCACTTACTATATATAATACATTATCTCCCCTGGATGGTTCTAGCACGCGTTAAGTAAAGGAAGCTATCCTGAATAAAAAAAATTTTTTAAATGTTGGTCCTCACTTCCTGTACTCTCTAGAGATTTCCATTGTATGTGTTGGTGATTAAAATATCCCATTATGATGTATTCCCTTTACTCACTTCCTTTATTGCGTTTTGTATTTTTGTGTTATCTTCTTCGTTTACGCTTGGTCTTCGGTGAGCTAATCCAATAGTTACTATTGAATTTCTTGTAACTATATTGCACCAAACAGGGTCGATATATTATACCATAATGTTTAGTTCGTTTTAACAGTAGTCTACATTAATATTATTATAACCGTTTTTACCAGGATTGGTATAATTATCACATTCACTGTGTGAATATTTGGAATGGGCAAAACTGTTGAAGTCAAATTGTGTTTTCTCTCTCTCTCTCTCTCTCTCTCTCTCTTTCTCTCTCTCTCTATCTCTCTATCTCTCTGTCTATATATATATATATATATATATATATATATATATATATATATATATATATATATATATATATATATATATATATATATATATATATATATATATATATATATATATATATATATATATATACAGATACAGACAGATAGAGAGAGATAGAAAGAGAGAGAGAGAGAGAGAACACAATTTGACTTTTGCCCATTCCGAATATATATATATATATATATATATATATATATATATATATATATATAACACTTCGCTCTCACTCATTCTCTCTCTATGTTCTCCCCGACAGGTCTCTATGAATGGTCAACCTGTGTTCACCCGACAGGTCTATCGACGAGTGAAGGAGACACAGCAAAGGAGACACAGCAAGGGGAGACACAGCAAGGGAGACACAGCAAAGGAGACACAGCAAAGGAGACACAGCAAAGGGAGACACAGCAAGGGAGACACAGCAAGGGAGACACAGCAAGGGAGACACAGCAAGGGAGACACAGCAAGGGAGACACAGCAAGGGAGACACAGCAAGGGAGACACAGCGAGGGAGACACAGTAAGGGAGACAAAGCGAGGGAGACACAGCAAGGGAGACACAGCAAGGGAGACACAGCAAGGAAGACACAGCGAGGGAGACACAGCAAGGGAGACACAGCAAGGGAGACACAGCAAGGGAGACACAGCAAGGGAGACACAGCAAATGAGAGACAGCAAAGGGAGACACAACAAGGGAGACACAGCAAGGGAGACACAGCAAGGGAGACACAGCGAGGGAGACACATCAAGGAAGACAGAGTAAGGGAGACACAGCAAGGGAGACACAGCAAGGAAGACACAGCGAGGGAGACACAGCGAGGGAGACACATCAAGGGAGACACATCAAGGGAGACACAGCAAGGGAGACAGAGCAAGGGAGACACAGCAAGGGAGACACAGCAAGGGAGACACAGCAAGGGAGACACAGCAAGGGAGACACAGCAAGGGAGACACAGCAAGGGAGACACAGCAAGAGAGACACAGCAAGAGAGACACAGCAAGGGAGACAGAGCAAGGGAGACACAGCAAGGGAGACACAGCAAGGGAGACACAGCAAGGGAGCCACAGCAAGGGAGCCACAGCAAAGGAGACACAGCAAGGGAGACACAGCAAGGGAGACACAGCAAGAGAGACACACCAAGGGAGACACAGCGAGCGAGACACAGCGAGGGAGACACATCAAGGGAAACACAGTAATGGAGACACAGCAAGAGAGACAGAGCAAGGGAGACACAGCAAGGGAGACACAGCAGCAAGGGAGACACAGCAAGGGAGACACAGCAAGGGAGACACAGCAAGGGAGACACAGCAAGGGAGACACAGCAAGGGAGACACAGCAAGGGAGACACAGCAAGGGAGACACGACAAGGGAGACGCAGCAAGAGAGACACAACAAGAGAGACACAGCAAGGGAGACACAACAAGGGAGACACAGCAAGGGAGACACAGCAAGGGAGACACAGCAAGGGAGACACAACAAGGGAGACACAGCAAGGGAGACACAGCAAGAGAGACACAACAAGAGAGACACAGCAAGGGAGACAGAGCAAGGGAGACACAGCAAGGGAAACACAGCAAGGGAGACACAGCAAGGGAGACACAGCAAGAGAGACACAGCAAGAGAGACACAGCAAGGGAGACACAGCAAGGGAGACAGAGCAAGGGAGACACAGCAAGGGAGACACAGCAAGGAAGACACAGCAAGGGAGACACAGCGAGGGAGACACATCAAGGGAGACACATCAAGGGAGACACAGCAAGGGAGACAGAGCAAGGGAGACACAGCAAGGGAGACACAGCAAGGGAGACAAAGCAAGGGAGACACAGCAAGGGAGACACAGCAAGGGAGACACAGCAAAGGAGACACAGCAAAGGGAGACACAACAAGGGAGACACAGCAAGGGAGACACAGCAAGGGAGACACAGCAAGGGAGACACAGCAAGGGAGACACAGTAAGGGAGACACAGCAAGGAAGACACAGCGAGGGAGACAGCAAGGAGACACATCAAGGGAGACTCATCAAGGAAGACACAGCAAGGGAGACAGAGCAAGGAGACACTGCAAGGGAGACACAGCAAGGGAGACACAGCAAGGGAGACACAGCAAGGGAAACACAGCAAGGGAGACACAGCAAGGAGACACAGCAAGGGAGACATAGCAAGGAGACACACCAAGGGAGACACAGCAAGAGAGACACAGCAAGGGAGACACAGCAAGAGAGAAACACCAAGGGAGACACAGCGAGCGAGACACAGCGAGGGAGACACATCAAGGGAAACACAGTAATGGAGACACAGCAAGAGAGACACAGCAAGGGAGACACATCAGCAAGGGAGAAACAGCAAAGGAGACACAGCAAGGGAGACACAGCATGGGAGACACAGCAAGGGAGACACAACAAAGGAGACACAGCAAGAGAGACACAACAAGGGAGACACAGCAAGGGAGACAAAACAAGGGAGACACAGCAAGGGAGCAACAGCAAGGGAGCCACAGCAAGGGAGACACAGCAAGGGAGACACAACAAGGGAGACACAGCAAGGGAGACACAGCAAGAGAGACACAGCAAGGGAGACACAGCGAGGGAGACACAGCAAGGGAGACACAGCAAGGGAGACACAGCAAGGGAGACACAGCAAGGGAGACACAGCAAGGGAGACACAGCAAGGGAGACACAGCAAGGGAGACACAGCAAGGGAGACACAGCAAGGGAGACACAGCAAGGGAGACACAGCAAGGGAGACACAGCAAGGGAGACACAGCAAGGGAGACACAGCAAGGGAGACACAGCAAGGGAGACACAGCAAGGGAGACACAGCAAGGGAGACACAGCAAGGGAGACACAACAAGGGAGACACAGCAAGGGAGACACAGCAAGGGAGACACACCAAGGGAGACACAGCAAGGGAGACACAGCAAGGGAGACACAGCAAGGGAGACACAGCAAGGGAGACACAGCAAGGGAGACACAGCAAGGGAGACACAGCAAGGGAGACACAGCAAGGGAGACACAGCAAGGGAGACACAGCAAGGGAGACACAGCAAGGGAGACACAGCAAGGGAGACACAGCAAGGGAGACACAGCAAGGGAGACACAGCAAGGGAGACACAGCAAGGGAGACACATCAAGGGAGACACAGCAAGGAGCAAGGGAGACACAGCAAAGGAGACACAGCAAGGAGACACGCAAGGAGACACAGCAAGGAGACACAGCAAGGAGACAAGCAAAGGGAGATATAGCAAGGAGACACACCAAGGGAGACACAGCAAGGAGAGACACAGCACAGGAGACACACCAAGGGAGACACAGCAAGGAGCACAGCAGGGAGACACAGCAAGGGAACACAGAAGGAGACACAGCAAGAGAGACACAGCAAGGGAGACACAGCAAGGGAGACACAGCAAAGGAGACACAGCAAGGAGACACAGCAAGGGAGACACAGCAAGGGAGACACAGAAGGAGACACAGCAAGGGAGACACAGCAAGGAGACACAACAAGGGAGACACAGCAAGGGAGACACAACAGAGAGACACAGCAAGGGAGACACACAAGGAGAACAAGGGAGACACAGCAAGGGAGACACAGCAAGGGAGACACAGCAAGGGAGACACAGCAAGGGAGACACAGCAAAGGAGACACAGCAAGGGAGACACAGCAAGGGAGACACAGCAAGGGAGACACACAGCAAGGGAGACACAGCAAGGAGACACAGCAAGGAGACACAAGGAGACACACAAGGGAGACACAGCAAGGAGACAAGCAAGGGAGACACAGCAAGGGAGACACAGCAAGGAGACAAGCAAGGGAGACACAGCAAGGAGACACAGCAAGGAGACACAGCAAAGGGAGACACAACAAGGGAGACACAGCAAGGGAAACACAGCAAGGGAGACACAGCGAGGGAGACACATCAAGGGAGACATAGTAAGGGAGACACAGCAAGGAAGACACAGCGAGGGAGACAGCAAGGGAGACACATCAAGGGAGACTCATCAAGGAAGACACAGCAAGGGAGACAGAGCAAGGGAGACACTGCAAGGGAGACACAGCAAGGGAGACACAGCAAGGGAGACACAGCAAGGGAAACACAGCAAGGGAGACACAGCAAGGGAGACACAGCAAGGGAGACATAGCAAGGGAGACACACCAAGGGAGACACAGCAAGAGAGACACAGCAAGGGAGACACAGCAAGAGAGAAACACCAAGGGAGACACAGCGAGCGAGACACAGCGAGGGAGACACATCAAGGGAAACACAGTAATGGAGACACAGCAAGAGAGACACAGCAAGGGAGACACATCAGCAAGGGAGAAACAGCAAAGGAGACACAGCAAGGGAGACACAGCATGGGAGACACAGCAAGGGAGACACAACAAAGGAGACACAGCAAGAGAGACACAACAAGGGAGACACAGCAAGGGAGACAAAACAAGGGAGACACAGCAAGGGAGCAACAGCAAGGGAGCCACAGCAAGGGAGACACAGCAAGGGAGACACAACAAGGGAGACACACCAAGGGAGACACAGCGAGCGAGACACAGCGAGGGAGACACAGCAAGGGAAACACAGTAATGGAGACACAGCAAGAGAGACACAACAAGGGAGACACAGCAAGGGAGACACAGCGAGGGAGACACATCAAGGGAGAGAGAGTAAGGGAGACACAGCAAGGGAGACACAGCAAGGAAGACACAGCGAGGGAGACACAGCAAGGGAGACAAAACAAGGGAGACACAGCAAGGGAGCAACAGCAAGGGAGCCACAGCAAGGGAGACACAGCAAGGGAGACACAACAAGGGAGACACAGCAAGGGAGACACAGCAAGAGAGACACACCAAGGGAGACACAGCGAGCGAGACACAGCGAGGGAGACACAGCAAGGGAAACACAGTAATGGAGACACAGCAAGAGAGACACAACAAGGGAGACACAGCAAGGGAGACACAGCGAGGGAGACACATCAAGGGAGAGAGAGTAAGGGAGACACAGCAAGGGAGACACAGCAAGGAAGACACAGCGAGGGAGACACAGCAAGGGAGACACATCAAGGGAGACACTGCAAGGGAGACACAGCAAGGGAGACACAGCAAAGGAGACACAGCAAAGGGAGACACAACAAGGGAGGCACAGCAAGGGAGACACAGCAAGGGAGCCACAGCAAGGGAGACACAGCAGCAAGGGAGGCACAGCAAGGGAGCCACAGCAAGGGAGACACAGCAAGGGAGACATAACAAGGGAGACACAGCAAGGGAGACACAGCAAGAGAGACACACCAAGGGAGACACAGCGAGCGAGACACATCGAAGGAGACACATCAAGGGAAACACAGTAATGGAGACACACCAAGGGAGACACAGCAAGGGAGCCACAGCAAGGGAGACACAGCAAGGGAGACACAGCAAGGGAAACACAGCAAGGGAGACACAGCAAAAGGAGACACAGCAAGTGAGACACAGCAAGGGAGACACAGCAAGGGAGACACACCAAGGGAGACACAGCAAGGGAGATATAGCAAGGGAGACACACCAAGGGAGACACAGCAAGGGAGACACAGCAAGGGAGACACAGCAAGAGAGACACACCAAGGGAGACACAGCGAGCGAGACACAGCGAGGGAGACACATCAAGGGAAACACAGTAATGGAGACACAGCAAGAGAGACACAGCAAGGGAGACACATCAGCAAGGGAGACACAGCAAAGGAGACACAGCAAGGGAGACACAGCAAGGGAGACACAGCATGGGAGACACAGTAAGGGAGACACAACAAGGGAGACACAGCAAGAGAGACACAACAAGGGAGACACATCAAGGGAGACACTGCAAGGGAGACACAGCAAGGGAGACACAGCAAAGGAGACACAGCAAAAGGAGACACAACAAGGGAGACACAGCAAGGGAGACACAGCAAGGGAGCCACAGCAAGGGAGACACAGCAGCAAGGGAGGCACAGCAAAGGAGACACAGCAAGGGAGACACAGCAAGAGAGACACAACAAGAGAGACACAGCAAGGGAGACAGAGCAAGGGAGACACAACAAGGGAGACACAGCAAGGGAGCCACAGCAAGGGAGACACAGCAAGGGAGACACAGCAAGGGAGACATAACAAGGGAGACACAGCAAGGGAGACACAGCAAGAGAGACACACTAAGGGAGACACAGCGAGCGAGACACATCGAGGGAGACACATCAAGGGAAACACAGTAATGGAGACACAGCAAGAGAGATACAGCAAGGGTGACACAGCAAGGGAGCCACAGCAAGGGAGCCACAGCAAGGGAGACACAGCAAGGGAGACACAACAAGGGAGACACAGCAAGGGAGATACAGCGAGGGAGACACAGCAAGTGAGACACAGCAAGGGAGACAGAGCAAGGGAGACACAGCAAGGGAGACACAGCAAGGGAGCCACAGCAAGGGAGACACAGCAAGGGAGACACAGCAAGAGAGACACAACAAGAGAGACACAGCAAGGGAGACAGAGCAAGGGAGACACAGCAAGGGAGACACAGCAAGGGAGACACAGCAAGGGAGACACAGCAAGGGAGACACAGCAAGGGAGACACAGCAAGGGAGCCACTGCAACGTCTGGGTTACGGCAGTACACATAATTCCGTCTGTCGCCATGGTATCCGCCCTGCTTGTTCCCTAGTGACATTTAAACAAGTCCTACAGCGAGGACCCGGGGAGGGGGGCGCCTTATACAAGTACATGTTTAAAAACTAGAGCATTAAATATTAATTGTCACCGTATATGCGAAGCTTGACGATAAATATGAAGTATTATATTCTATTCCACAGGACAACTCAAACCCTTACCAAACCCTTAGATTCTCTTTCCGTGAATTTTTACCAGCGGCGACGATGTATCAAATTTTGATCACGAGAATATCCGGGATGCTTTCTCCAATGTGGAGGTATTGCTATGCAAATATCTTACTTTGATGATTAGTAACTGTACGTACTGGCGAGCGAAGATCAAGGACGAGCACCAATGCACAATGAACCCGAGCAGACTGGCTCACCTGACAATGTTAAGATATTTGACAATATTTTGTTCGGACTTCAGTGGTGACAAAAAGCCCACAGATTTCGTTAGTCTTTGAGAACGTTCACCAGAAGAATCATATATGATAATTCGCATCTGTAGAACCGTTGGCAACTACTACCGAGGAAAGCATGTAGATGTAACTATTTGCTTGTTCAGGAGAACCTGTACGGTCTCTGTTTTTGGTAAACTGGGAGTATAAATACCCCGGAGGATGGATTGGAAGGGCCGGCACAAGCTACTTTTTAGGCATCCAAGTGATCAGTAAGGATGGTCCTGGCGGGCCATACCTGCATTAGGCATTAGGTTTCAACATTACCGTTCTTTAGATTTAACCATGTTTCGTTTTAATCTTCTAGACATTAAGTGTCTAAGTGATGCTTACATTCACTACTTTTCTTTACGATTTACAGTGATATCAATATTCACTGTTTCTGTTCATTGTCACCGTGAGTGATTATATTTCTACTATGTACGTAGCTGTCTGATGTACAAGATTAAAATAGCTTTCTAACCTGGGGAACAATGCGTTGACTACACTTCTGTAGTACTCTGCGTACTCATTGGTCGAATGAGAACACATTCAGTTATACATCTCGACCTGGCGAGCGCAAAGAAGACGGACAATTAAAACATCTACATCTGTGATAAATGTCAACCGGACGATTGCATGCGACCCCGAAGAAGATAAGAAGAGGAGGCATATTCTTTACACTTGTTCGGCGAACACTGTCGAGCGCACCTTAAAACGTACATTGGCGAGACGTAGCAATCTGGACAGCGGACCACCCGCCCCGGAGATCAGCAACAGAGGACGATGACTACCGTCGAGTGCCCTTATCAAGGACAGCGGATACGTCGATCACCGAACGCCACGGCGATGCGCAAACGGGGGACTAGAAGAAACTAGAGGCCTTGACGAAAAAAACATTTGTGTGTAGGCGTATGTTTTGTGGATAAACCTGCATGGGATCGTGTATGGTATGTTGCCTATTTATGTCGATGTGTTGACTGATCTGTTTCGCTTTGATGTTGTACTTAAAAAATGCGTTTAACA
Organism: Lamellibrachia satsuma; assembly: GCA_033239005.1. Classification (NCBI taxonomy): domain Eukaryota; kingdom Metazoa; phylum Annelida; class Polychaeta; order Sabellida; family Siboglinidae; genus Lamellibrachia; species Lamellibrachia satsuma. Next base: position 3,016,914 of record BSQZ01000074.1, on the reverse strand, counting down.
ACAATGAAAATTGAGCATAATTTATATAAATTATAAATTATTTTAACGGGATGTCTTACAATATATTTTAAATTGTTTGGCTGCACAATTTACCCAGTATACATGGTATTGGGTTCAACATTGAAGATATTATTATTTAGGGGAGTTTAAAAAGCACGTTGTTGTTCGTTTGTGGGTGGAGAAATATAGTTCAAAGGTTACCTGAAAATAAATCATTATATATTTACATGAGGATACGTTATAACCACTTCACGATTTACTGAAGTAAAGAATGGGAACTTGATTTTAATTGAAAGAACAGAGCGCCAACCTAATAAGTATGGTTGTTGAGTTGTATTGTTGTGAGAACAACACAAGTTTTCATTTAGAAAAGTGAATAAAGACACGGTTAAAGTGTAAAGGGGCAAGTAAACCAATAAGTGAATAAAGACACGGTTAAAGTGTAAAGGGGCAAGTAAACCAATAAGTGAATAAAGACACGGTTAAAGTGTAAAGGGGCAAGTAAACCAATAAGTGAATAAAGACACGGTTAAAGTGTAAAGGGGCAAGTAAACCAAAAAGACCAACGTACGTTATTATTAATGGGTCATATTATAGCCGTTTTATGTCGTCGTTTGGATTTGGTGTGATCGAATAGAGATCAACAGTTGCTATGCAAATTGGGTTGATTTACAAATTGAGAATTTGTAAGGATATGATAAATGCAGGACGCTGGTTTTCAAATCAACGGACCGTTTGGCAGTTTAGACATAGGAACGCCATATTTATGTGGAGTAAACTTTATCCGTGAATGGATTACTGGAGTACTCCGAATCAAAGGAACCCAACGATAGATCAAAATTAATGCAGCGTGCCACCGGCATAGACATTTTGGTGCTATAGGGTAAATATTGCTAAAATTGTTTGTTTGGTCTGCACGACCATTCGCTCAAAGGAGTGATTAATGCGTTTTAGCAAAAGGCAATTAAGGGACATCTGTTTTAATGAATTCAGGGGTAATTCCACGAGAATGGTGACTTAACACCTGTTAAATGAATTTCAATGATGGTGATGACTTAAAGAACGTTTGGTTGTGGGAAATTAAGGTTCTCCCAACTAAGAAACATGTCGCAGAAATAATTATTTAGGCTAGCGGCATGAAGCGATTAACTATGTAAGAGCTTAGCAAAACATCCAAAACATTGAACTAATCCCCAAGCGTTTATGTTTCCAAAGTTACATGTGTTTCGCCTATTATGGACAGCAAAACAGCTAATAATTCCGGTTTAAATAAACGTTAAGAATATTACGCTTAATTATCCTGAATCCGTCGGCAACATAGTATTTTCGGGTAGACGTCGAGACTTGTAACCCCCACCCTCGAACAAATTTGGGACTCTGCAACACACACATCAGCATCAGGTTCCTAGCACTACTCGCAGACGACTTTTTGCCCAAACTGCCAGCAACGACAGACCGATAAACTTTGACACTGGCCCTGTTCAAATTCGAGACGGTCCCTCTATGCGGCCTGGTAAGGTCACACGTAAACGAGCACGTGGCGTGTCAGTATCATCCAGCGACAGATATGACCCGCCCCGCGATGACAGACAGCCGAACCCCAGGCTTACCCGACCCCCGACGGACAGATCGCTCCGCCCTAACACACGATCTGTAACTGATCACGAAGCAGCGCACATATTCGACAGTGACAGTGGTTCATTAATGAAGACGAAGTATTTCAGAAAGCGACGGAACATAGCGCCGACTGAAACAGGAATAAAGCGGCAGAAATGCGCAGCTATAGCACTAGGTGTGCATCTCACACACGCTGATGACAACGACTGAATACTCCCTTAGGGACGTACGTTTTTTTTAATAAACCGTATTATCTGCTTAACAGATTCCTTGTAACAGGTGGTGATTGTATCACATGGCGACATGGGTAGTTATATTTACGAAAGCAACGCCGACCGAAATACCGGGATTACGCTTTAAAATACAACGTTTCAATTTGGTGATTGACAACTTGATTCCACGACATACCAAACACGAAAACTGACGCTAAGACCATTTCGTGTGTTTTCCGCAGCTCGATACCCCGTCGACTCCCGGTGTATTTGTGTTTACAATGAAATGGCGACACGCTCATGCAGACCTTTCTCTGTTTGTATAAATACACCAACTACTTGGTAGGTTGGTAACGGGCAATCCAATTTTATTCATACACAACAAGGATTGCCGCTGTGCACACACTAATAGTGACTAAGCCTGCCACAAATTGTGCACAGCCTGATATTAAGCTGATGTGTATGATCAATTAGTAAACAATACCAGATAAGATTTAACATTATTGATATTTTCTACTGTAGCTACCAACTGCCGAAGACAGTCTTTACCAAAAACCCCTTGCTGCTCTTAAACAAAGCGACAGCATACAAAGAGGGAAAAAATACCTATGTGCAGACAAGCATACATAATTATATGTATATAGTGCTAGCTAGAGTATTTACAATAATATACACAAAAGTGGGGGAATAAACCCCCCGGCCCCACCTGTGTGCAGGTGGTGGCCCAACCCCCACTAATGCCCACAAACCTAACGTATTGTACCTTCCGTAAACCAAATGCTTTCAGTAATTAGTTAAAACCCATGATCAGCTAGTGAAGTTTCGTGAAAAATAGTATTGGTTTACATGTGAAGCACAAACGGCATAATTATAATTTTTTTTTCTAACAAAATATTTGCTGAAACAGACATCATTTAATGCGTTTTTTTACTTTTGCTAGTATCCAATGCTACTTTTCTAATGTGATAAACGTACCCGGGACATGTATCCTGTACTGTAGCTATTGCTATAGTTCGTTTGTTCGTGATTGTTGTAATGCTTTATAAGAGTTATGTGTCGACACCGAAATTGTGTCACAGACCGACAGAGAGTCCATGTCGTAACGTGAAAGATGACGTCGAAACAGCTAGCTGTAACAAATGTTCGACATACATATTGTAGCACATGACTTTGTGTGGATTGTTGATGTATTCTTGCTTTTATCCTAGCTTTGTGAAGCATCGTTTTATGATTGTAGTTGTAGCTTTTAGATACAACTGTGTATTATTGGTACGCACTGGATTATACGACAAAGGACGTTGATTTGCTTAATCACTGTTTGTGTCACTGTTGGATTGTGTAGAACGTATATTCTACATCATCATTTGTGTTTGTTAAGTGCCTATGTATTTTTGGTACATTGTAACATGCATGTGATTATCGATGTTTTATTATAGTACTCTGTATGATGCATGATTATACCGACGTTTATTTTACGGTACTAGTAAAATGCATGTGACTACTGATGCTGTATTTTTGGTACATTGTATGGTACATGTAAGTGAATCACGTAGTAACATGTAAGTGAATCACTTAGAATAGGCGAAATGGGAGAGCTGTTCAAATACATAGGACGACTCGCCCGTCCGTATATATATATATATATATATATATATATATATATATATATATATATATATATATATATATATATATATATATATATATATATATATATATATATATATATATATATATATATTTAATATATATATATATATATATATATATATATATATATACATATATACATATATATGTAAACATATATATATATATATATATATATATATATATATATATATATATATATATATATATATATATATATATATATATATATATATATATATATATATATATATGTATATACGGACAGGCGAGGCGTCCTATGTCACAGCCCGTTTCAGGTTAAGAAACTTCATCTTTATAAAATAGATGATCTCATATTTTATTTTCACCGACTTTCCAACACCAATAAGTCATGTCGCGAAAGGTTCAAAGTTCTACCTACATGTTACACATTTCTTTCTTATGTGGAGTGTTGAATGAAAGTTTCAGCGCATTATCGAGTGGCATCTTTTAATCATGTGAAGGTCTTTGCGACGTAGAGGACATTCACCATGAATCTCCTCCTGGATTAATAAGAAACACATGTCGAGTTTTCAATTATTATCGAGAAGGCCATGTTGATAATATGGAAATAGGAAAACTTATATTGATCAATAAATCTGTATTCTCGAATATTTCGTTGTATTTTGCATTATTATGTTTAATGCATCAAGTGTTTCATGAGGAAACTTTCGATATAAATCAAAGGTTACTACTTAAACTAAAATGACTTGGAGGATGATGTGACAAGAAAGGTTCTAAAATTTGATAGATACAATGTCACTGTAATGTAGCTAGTGTTAGTTTGTTATGCTATATATATAGACGTTTTCTAACCATAGACACCTCTGTTGCGTACAGACAAACTGTAATACCTTGACATTTACTCCAAATTGTTGTATGCATCCAACAATTTTGTTGTTGGCTTAATTATTATCTTTACGATAACGTAGAAATCAAAATAATTCCGCAACTTCCGATACAGCCTTTTTGAAATTGTGACTCCCACCGTCGGGGGGCCCCGGGGGATGGTTATGCATCCGAATCGCATGCATGTCAGAAGTTTAGCATCTGACACACCGTATGGTGTGTCAGATAACTTCTACGGGTCCACGAATTACTGCACGTAATGAACTACAACACAAGTACTGGAATCTGTGTTCATCTCTGCAATAGTCTCATGTCATAGTCATCGTTGCACATGAAGTCCGCAGTGGCAGCACCTTACAGGTCAGGGTGGCCAAACAGTATCGCCGCCTGGCAGCTAACTCATAATCGCATTCCCTAGTAGGGTGGTTTACACAGCTGTACAGTTAGGGTTAGTGGTACACTACATCACGTATGCAATTAAAACCTCTAATTGCATACGTTTTGTAGTGTACATTATACTTATTGAGAGGCACAATTATGTAAGTGTATCCTTCTACATAATTCCCTTATAATAATTTTCAGAAGATTGGCTGTATTGGGCAACTCATAAAGAAATTGATTTATAGAGTTAATAAACGGAATATTGTATCATATAAATTATGACAAGAATTACTGTTCTGCTTCCGCAGCCTATGCTCCCCCTCCTTATGTATTTTGCCTTAAACGGTCTACAGTAATGTACATTGAACTTGTGTCTAGTAAACAAAATGGGAGCGGACAGAATATATCCATTACATTCATGCTACCAATGTCTCGTACAGTGTTTGCCACGGCGTGTTGTCCTGTTCAATCCTACGGTGGTACATAAGAGCACTACTTCTTGTGTAACTATTCCTACACGCATTGTGTGTTAACATTGCTGGATATCATCGTATAGCAACACAACATCACGGCAGTTGCAGATTATTTGCAGATTAACCTCGTCAGTGTACAGGTGTATACAAAGTCGTGCTTCCGGTCGAACAAAATATAACTATAATGAACAATGTTCCACATCAACAAATCATTCAGACATCATCCACTAGTCGTAACCAGTCGTGCAGGCAGTCGGAAACGCGTGCGAAGTCATCACACACATTCATCTATCTAGCCCTGTCGCCAGTGTTCATCTGCTGGACGAAACCATGGCCTCAGTGTTCATTGGGGCAGGCTCTCCATGCGCGTGTCACACTTTTGTGCGCAGTAATGGTAGGCATGTCACTGTCAGTGTAGCAGATGGTTGTCGAACCATCAGCGCTGATGTCACCTGCGGCTGGGAAAAGCAGGCTGGTGACGTCATCGAATCCAGCGGCGGTCGCGAGCCTCAGTGGCGCGTTGCCAGCGGGTGGACGTCTGGCATCAGACCATCAGTTTAGCGTTGCTCTCGCGGGTGGCCGTCTGTCATCAGACCATCAGTTCAGCGATGCTCTCGCGGGTGCTGCACAGATTCGACATTGAGTGCAGTGGAAGCAAACATACGCGTCGTCGCAACCACGCAATAGAGATACCAAAGAGCCGTAAAAGTCTATTCTTACTAATAAAGCTGACAAAAAAAGAACCTTAATCAAAGAGCATATGCATTCTGAAAAAAAGTATTTGCAATTTAGACAATTAGAACTGAACGCTGAGGTGATTGGTGGGTGTAACGGCCGGTGTATCAGATAGTTAACACAAAACGGTGAGGTGCCTGGGGGTGTAACTACCGGTGTATCAGACAATTAACACAAAACGGTGAGGTGCCTGGTGGGTGTAACTGCCGGTGTATCAGACAGTTAGCACGGAACGGTGAGGTGCCTAGTGGGTGTAACTACTGGTGTATTAGACAGTTAACAAAAACGGTGAGGTGCCTAGTGGGTGTATCAAGAAATTTAACACAAAACGTTGATGTGCCAAGTGGGTGTAACTACTGGTGTATTAGACAGTTAGCACAGAACGGTGAGATGCCTGGTGGATGTAACTGCCTATGTATCAGATTGTTTACACAAAACGGTGATGTGCCTGGTGGGTGTAACTACTGGTGTATTAGACAGTTACCACAGAACTGTGAGATACCTGGTGGGTGTAACTGCCGGTGTATCAGACAGTTAACGTAAAACGGTGAGGTGTCTGGTGGGTGTAACTAACGGTGTATTTGACAGTTAGCACAGAAAGGTTAGATGCCTAGTAGGTGTAACTGCAGGTGTATCAGACAGTTAACACAAAACGGTGAGGTGCCTGGTGGGTGTAACTGCCGGTGTATCAGACAGTTAACGCAGAACGGTGAGGTGACTGGTGGGTATAACTTCCATCTGCGGGACTGTTTCTCTGTCTTGCAGACTTACCTAGCTCATCAGCCTTTGCAGTGATGGCCGCCTATACTTCTGAAGTTTGTCACCAATAGGAATGGTCAATATGCCCCCACCTGCCGCCCCGCGACCATCCACTGCAACAGTGACACGTGTTGCCTGGCTCAGGGAGCTGAAGAGCTGTGTCGGCAGAGCAGTCAGTCTGTCTACACTGGCACCGCCTGGCTCAGGGAGCTGAAGAGCTGTGTCGGCAGAGCAGTCAGTCTGTCTACTCTGGCACCGCCTGGCTCAGGGAGATGAAGAGCTGTGTTGGCAGAGCAATCTGTATGGCTACTATGGAACCGCCTGGCTCAGGAGCTGAAGAACTGTGTCGGCAGAGCAATCAGTCTGGCTACTCTGGCATCGCCTGGCTCAGGGAGCTGAAGAGCTGTGTCGGCAGAACAGTCAGTTTGGCTACTCTGGCACTGCCTGCATACAATTTGTTCCATGAAACATTGAGGCCATGATCAAGCAGAATGTCAGTATTCGCGGTGTACCACTGGGTGGTTAAGCTAGGGTCTTGTTTATGGAAAAGCTATGTAACAGCAGGGTAGCACTGATATCTCCTTTAACCACTAAGCTGAAAGCGAGAGCGTGAAGTGTATGCTTTGCAAACTACTCACTGTACTACATCACTAGATACGTTGCACATACCTTTGTATGTACATACTCTATGCACATCATACCACTTTGTGGTGGCTTGCTGGGACTACGTCACTGTAGAGTGTTCCTTAGGGTTTCCTATCCCGTAGCCGTTATCGTTAATCTCCCTGTAGAGCTGCCGTACCTAAAGTCATGACACTCATTTTTAAGTACGTTCTGTAACTTAATGATTAATCTGTGATTGGTTTGTATCCATATGATCACAAAAGTGAGGAAAAATAGATGTGGATCGATAGTGTCTAAAATCATCTTGTGTTGTCCCATTCACAATCAGCAGCGCTTACACTTCGCTGGCTGACAATCCAACATTGAACATTAGTCTCCGTCCTCACGAAACATCATTATATTACATTGCGGTCAATGAGAAACCACGCGACTGGCAGCTGCAATTTCAAAATTGTTTTCCGTGATATACAGCAAGTTATGATGCAGACATTTGATGAAACTAGCATGTGGTGCAAAAGAAACATCTTTCGTAAGCCGATTACAAGGATGCTTAGCAAGAATATACAACGTGTTGTACTATTTCTTCCATCTGAGTATGCAAACGGTCTACGAGGCCGTTTCTCCGTGGATAGTTAGTGTCAGGGTCAAAACCAGAACTGATTTGCGAAACATCTTCCAAGTATATGCACCAGATTCATCTTACCCCGATGAACAGTACCAAGACTTCCTGGACCTGTTGCAGTTAAAGGACTACAGGTTCAGGGAGATTTCAACGCAAAAGTGGATGAAGACCAACATTCTTCCTGGGCAGAAGTTGTTGGAAAGTTTGGACTGGACCGTGCGAATGACAGATGACAACACATGTTGTTCGTCATGGCCAACACAGTGTTTCAACATGCCAACACTAGGAGAGTGACGTGGATTTGAACAGATGGAAGAACCATGAAGCACATTGATTATATTCTACAGAGACAACTCAAAGGTCAGCTGAAGCACTGTAGGTTATACAGATCGGCTCAGATCACTTCCTCGTCATACCAAATATAGAGGTCAAACCATGTGTTTCAAGATCACACTGGGAAGTAGTCATGATGTGCGGTGTGGATAAGCTTTGTGATAAGAGACAAGGCAACAGTTCCAGGTGAAGATTGGTGCAGCCTTTGAAAATAAGTTGGAACTTGGTGATAGATCATTGGAGGAACTCTGGCTAGACTTCAAAGATACAACAAACGAAATCACTGAGAAGGTAGTTGGCTTCAGGCGTAGAAAGCAGGTAGTCAATCTTCCATCAGTTCTAGCAAGAGAGTGTGGGGAAATGAGAAACGCAGGCACATTATGTTTGAAGAACACCTCAAATGCAGAGATGCGTGAAATATTCAGAGAACAGAGTAGTGAAGAAGGCGATAAGAAACCACAAGATAAAACAACTTGGCGAAAAGATAGTTGGATGAGCTATGGAGGAGGATTTCAAGAAAAAAAACTTGCATAACGTGTTTTAAAATGTGCGAGAACTCATCAACAAAGAAATGTAAAAACATCATGGCTGGAAAGGATGGTGACGGAAACCGAGAAACTGCTCCAAATGAGGTATTCATATGGAAAACATACTTAGTGAAACATCTTAACACGAACTAGCCAACATTATAAGAAGCACTTGACGACATTCCAAGTAACTTCCTTTGAATAGTTGTACCACTATTCTCATTTGACGACGTACGGAAGGCTATGAAAAAAAAACAGTCAAGGAAAGCGCTTGGTGCTGAAACTTTGAAAGCAAGCTGAGAGAAGATAGTTGAGATGCTCGTGAAAATATGGAATGCATCATGGCATCAGGAATAGCTAAAGCAACAAATTGGTGCAAACGTATGATCAACACAGTACACAAGAAATGGTGCAAGTTAACCACGTCAAACTACCTAGCAATTTTTCTGATATCCATCCCGGGTAAAGTCTTTTACAAAATGATACTCATAAGGATAGATGACAACATGGACACGCATCTATCAAAGCAGCAGTTTGAATTCAGGAAGAACAGGGGGCAGTAGATGTTATCTTCGTAGCGCGACGGATCACGGAAAAGGCAAACGAGCTCTAGGTCCCGCTGTAGTTAAATTTTGTGTACTTCGAGGCTGCATTTGAGAGGGACAGTGTGGAAGATGTTGAGGTCTATATTGGTGGATCCAAAGATTACTTCACTGATTGAAGCTATGTATGATAATGTTGAATGTCCATTCGTCATCAATGGTCAACTGAGAGAATGGTTCAAAGTGGAAATAGGAGTGGAACAGGGCTGTCTATTATTACCTGTGCTGTTAAGTTCGTTCCTAGAGTTCGTCGTGGCAGACCCGAAAAGCTTATGGAAGGAGTTCAACCGATATACCAACCTCACCTTTGACATCATATATGCAGATGATACAACAATGTTATCTACCTTGTTTGAGAAGCTACAACTCTCAACTTCTCCAAATAGAAGGTCATCACTTCATCGGAGAAGTGTATTGTTCAGGAAGGCGAAGAACTATCTACACAGTCGACACATAGCCTTAGCACCGCTAGCCTTCGGTAAATTCAGAAAGGGCATATTTTCCAGACAGATAAAAGCCAGATTATATGGAGCCCTTATACCGCCAAAGACAATCTATGGTGCGGATGTTTGAACGCTGTGATCACAGTAGACACAAACTCTTGAGGTTTTTGAGATGCATTGCCTGCGGGCTGTTAGAGTTGTTGTCAAGGCGGACAGACTACAAAATATCAAGATCAGAGAAGAGACCTTTCCCCTGAATATATTACATATATTCAGGACACAGAAAACTCAGATGGTTTGTGCATATGTGTCGTATGCAAAGATATAACATCGTTAGGCAACTATACAAACGAGACTATAACGGACAGCGGAAGAGGTGGAGTGACCAGATCAAGAATGGCACTGGGCTCCCGCTAATGACATTTGAGCGGCATCCCATCAGCAGAACAGAATGGAGGGGTGGAAGTTCCCGAAGGACGGAGAAGTTTCACTATGGCCTATGCTTTTAAGTCAATTAAGTCAAGCCACCACTGGATACGACAACCGCTACGTAAACCCTTGGACAGAAACTAACACGGCGGACAAAATAACACCGAATTGAGGGACTGACATTCTGCGATAAGGAGAAGTAAATATTTCAAACCCATTTCCATTTTCATGAATGGTACCTTGTCTAGCTGCTACCTAGATGCCTGTCCGACATATCGATGCAAGTTATATATATTTTGCCAAAATTACAGAGCATACGCTGCAAAAAATAATTGTCTTTAACCAACGATTGTCCAGTTCTCTTTAATTGCTCTTACTCGTTGGGGACATCCACAGCATAAAATGATACTACCAGCACTAGCACAAGGACTTGTTTTCAGAATGGATGTCGTCGATATTAAAATGTGCAAGCCGCTTTGCTATGATTAGTGTATAACCAAATCGCAACATTGTGATGCATTTCCATATATAATTTTTCAAACGTATACATCATATGCTATGAAATGTCAAAAAAAGCAGTTGCCTTCAACCAACAACAAAACCAACATTCGGCACAAAAAAGTTATTCATGCAGTGATGCAGTAAAGGCAACGTCTAATGACACCTTGCCATTGTATTACGTAACTTGGGACGATTGAAGAAAAGGCGCATCGCGTTGTCAACAAGTGTACGTAATTGGTCTAATATCACTGCATGTAATAACTACAAAGGGTAATTCGAATTTGTTGTAGAAAGAGCAATAGAGGGTTGAATTTCGAAACAAACTGAGACGACCAGACCTTGTGGTGGTAGAGGAACACCTGAAAGTTTGGGGCCCGAGATGCAAAGTATCTAGGAGGAGTAACACAACACACAAACATACATAATCACGGTAGATTATAATAAGATAGCGTGTTCTAAGCCGACTACTCTGGCTGCGGAATACCACATCGTATGGAATGCTGCTCAGACACTAATTATAAAGAAAATAAGCTAATGCTATCTCGTGTAAATTGACGAATGAGGATAATGAGGATGTCGCCATCGCCACTTATCAAATTTCTAATAAGGACACATGAGAATACGACGCCTATTGCCACATTTTTATTTCTTATTTTCATCCGTCTTTCAGTCTGTAAAATAAACCCACATGTTCCCCCACCACTGGTTTTTCTAACATTAATTTTGTTGCCTGCTTCAAAAGTCGCTCACGACGTGTCGTAAACAGTTTATGCCTAAACTCAATCAATCGAGAAGAAATAAATGCTTCATTCACTCCCTGTGCGTTCAGTTGCACAAGGAAGAAAGACATCGACGACATCCATCTTCAAACATTCTATCTAGGTTGTGTATCTTTATTTTCTGGGTTTCTGTCTCTCTTGCTATGGTTCGTTGTGTTACGTTTCTTTTGGGCGTCCTCTTTTTTTCCAGACAATTTCCAGTACCAGGCATTCTAAGGACACATCCATCTTCAATAGTGTTGACTTAATTGGTTCTGCATTTGCTCTTTTAGGAACTTCCTCGTTGGAGATGAATTGGTTCATTTGATATTCATGAGGTTTGCTCAAACATCTGGTCTGGAAACTTGTTAATTTTTGTTCCATTGTTTTGGTTGTTTTTCGTGTTTCAAAGCGATATATAGCACGAGAATAGCACTGCTTTTGAAATTGTTTATCTTGTTTTTTGTATTTATACCCTCTGACCTCCTAATTTTGGTGATTTTTAATGCCAGGGGCCAATATTCCAATAAATGTGTAATTGGTGTTGTAGCAGGTAAAAATAAATGTATTATTAAAAAAAAGTAAGTTTTCTTTTCTTATTGTATAATTAATGAGTATATTTTTCGTAAGTATGTTTTATTTTATAACAGTTACATCAAGTCGAACATTGTTTTTATGTGTCCAGCGTCACCGACGACGACTTACAATATAACAAATAATTTGAACATTTCAAACGACAGGGACAAAGGAACATATTCTTGAATCATCTAGTTTACATGTCAGTAAATAAGAAACAAAACGGACAATATGACATTTGACTTGGAAACTTTGTTTTTTTCTGTCATTATGTCATATTGTCTACATTTTTATAGGCCTTTTAACTAATGTAGTTGTTTCGTAACAGTGTTGTGAATTGATACGACACATAATCAATAACTTTATGTTTCCTGTGGTGTCGAATGCGTAGAGAGACGCTGGTCTAGTTTCAAGTGTGGCCGCAGCTTGTTTGATGTAGGAATAAGGGAGACGGATACATATGTAAAGGTTGGTAAAGAGCATATTTTAATGCCAGGTTGTATGCATCACAAGTACACCAGTAAACATAATAATTGTACAAACAAGTCGACTATAACCAGTTATTGATGTACCCAATAAAACAACAGTGTATGCACACAACCAATCAAACTGGTAATCACCATAATACATCAAAGGTGAGGGGCTACCTGCCACAGGCACTACTCCATAGAGATAAGTGCCACCCCCACCCAAGGCCACACAGTAAGAACACTGAAAACGATACCAACCCATTCGCATTACCCAACATCAAAAATTGCTGGTGAAATTGAATTGACTCTTAGACCCGACTGAGCAAGCCAATCTGACACATCATTGAGCTATTCTACACACATACACAGTACTTATAAAACTGACTGGACATACAAATGTATAGGCCCTATTTGCTACTGGTGCACCATATTGACTCTCAGACCCGGCTGAGCAAGCCAATTTGATACACTGACTAACTGTCGAGCTATTGTACAGACACAATATTTATCAATTAATTCGATGCACACACAAATATATAAGCACTATTTGTTATTGATGCACCCTCTTGACCCTCAGACCCGCCTGAACAAGCCAATGTGATACTCATTAACTGTCGAGCTAGTGTACACACATACACAGTACTTATAAAACTTACTGGACATACAAATGTATAGGCCCTATTTGCTACTGGTGCACCATATTGACTCTCAGACCCGGCTGAGCAAGCCAATTTGATACACCGACTAACTGCCGAGCTATTGTACAGATACAATACTTATAAAATAATTTGATGCACACACAAATGTATAAGAACTATTTGTTATTGATGCACCATTTTGACCCTCAGACCTGGCTGAGCAAGTCAGTCTGACACATCTGCTAACTTAGAGCAAAGAAAACATAACTGTAAGAGGATATTGTGTAAAACAAGAAATACACCACATATATACAGTAGATGTTATTCATGTGGTGAGCAGCAGCACCCTATTCGCAACCAGTGTTTATTAAAGTTTCATCATTTGGATTCGGATATAACGACGAAAAGCAGTCGATTTCCATCGGCCCATTGCCTGAGTTTGGACAACTGTAAAGCCCCGTGTAGCAGCTGTAGTTGCTGCACCTATGCGGAATGAGTGGCACTTGTAAAGACTTGGATTGTAGCCTGCATGAGAAAGACATGCTGAGAGCTGAGAGGCAAAATATGATCTTGACATAGGGGATTTATCAGGGAAAACAAAGAGTGGCCCCATCGCAGAACCACGAATGTGCAGATAGTTACATACAAGTTTCACTGGGCAATTAATGGATTGGGACATTATCTCAAGAACAACAGTGTTGCTGCCTCCCTTGTGACGTGGGACCACCTCTATGTCACTCCTTTGTATCACATTTCCTGATAACACTCCAGATCGTACACAGATTTCCCCTCTCCTTAAAAAACCGTGAAATGCCAGCATAAACATTGCAGCTATACATAACTGTGAAATTTTTTTAGGAATCACTGCTTTAGTTGCCTTGGTAAGTTGACCTAGCATGCATAAATCAATTGGTCGTCTCGAATCAATTATACTTGTCCGTTTTTGAATACCCAGTAGAAGCTTCTTAATGTAAAAATTATCCGCTGGGTCTGTTAACCCAATTATCTTATGGCTGTAAGATACAGCTGACACAGTGGACAAAATAGTCGAAAAAGCATAATTGCCTGAGTACGTGTGAGTTATGAACCCAGCTAGATTATGTTGAGAAACAGGGAAAACCTTCTTGCCTGGGCTAACGGAAGATACATAGGAACGTAACATATTGACACTGCGCTTATATGCTGCTCGGGTTGTTGGTGCTAATGATGATTTTACCAGTTCACGCTCTAATCTAGAAGAACATCTGGTTTTAGTGCATGTGGTATTGCCACTGGTGTGCAATCTAGCCAAGGAGCCACGTTCCTGGCTTTGCCGATCTGCAATCGAGAAAGATGGTCTGCTATAACATTCTCATAACCAGGAACATGACGGCATCGAAATAAAACATTGTATTTCAAACATGCCAGAACCAATCTTCTCACCAGCTTCATAATAGCGCGATTCTTAGATGCACACTTATTGACAATATCCACCACACCTGAGTTGTCAGACATGAAAATTATACAGTGATTAGCCAGCAATTTTCCAAACAATTATGCTGCTAACACTAAGGGATACAACTCGAGTAGGGTGATATCTACTGATGTGAAGGGCCTATGCCATCTCCCTGCTACCCATTTTTTCCCAAATACAACTGCGAAACCTATGTCACATGAAGCATCCGTTTATAGTTTAATCGTGGTTGAAGAAAGAAACTGCTGCTCTAGAAACATGCTCTTCCCATTAAATGATACAAGGAATTCCTGCCAGGCAGCTAAATCTGCACGTGCTTCGTGATTCAATGTCACAAAATGATTAAGCCTAGTAACACCAATTGTCAAATTAATCAAACGACGGAGAAATGCCCAACCAGGCGGCACAACCAAGCAAGCAAAATTAAGCAGACCAATAAGTGAAAGTAAATCTTTCAAAGTGACCTTGCGACGGTTTGTGATACGGTTCACTAACGATGTAGCTTTCGTTAGCTTATCTTCTGGTAGACGAAGCTCCATCACAGCCGTGTCAATTTCAATGCCATACACAATTTGACACGTAGAGGGAAGACACCTCTTGCCATGGTTTAATGGAATGCCAATGTCCTGCGACAGCTTTTCAAAAGAAAGCAATGAAGTTAAACAAGTTGATTCATTACAAGGACCGAAAAAGATGAAATCGTCCAACAAATGAGTCACTTTGCTAACCCCAAAATGTGTCTGCAATATCCACTGCAGTGCTCGACTAAATCGCTCAAATGTCTGACAACTGACTGCAGAACCCATCGGGAAAACTTTATCACGATAGAACATACCATTCCAGGTGAAACCAAGTAATGGGTAATCTTGTGGTCTAATGGGTACTAGCCTAAAAGCATCTTGTATATCTGCTTTTGCTATTAAGGAGTTATGACCGCATGACCTGACCAAATCAATGACTATGTCCAATGATTCATATTGCACTGTTGTGTATTCCTTAGATGTATACAAATTTATGGAGTCGCCTTTTGGAAATGATAAATCATGGATGAGCCTGAACTTGCCAATTTCATGCTTCGGGACTAAACAGAGAGGTGAGGCCTGGAAGTTTGGAAAGGGAACCTGTTGAAATGGCCCAGCTATACGACCCAAGTGCATTTCATGTCTCAATTTATCATCCACTAGTGATGGTGCCTGCAGAGCGGATTGGTGATTGCCAGAACACCTGATGCAGTGTGGGCCATCATAATGTAAAGAGAAACCTAGCGAAAACCCATCTAATAACATAGAAGTGTCAGGTTTGTTGTAGCCCACAAGATACCCGGCCATTGTCTCACAGTTTATTGGTGTTGGGAGCGCGTGGTGCAATTGGGCGTCCACCCCTTTGTGGGTGGGATGGGCGCAAACCACAACGACTGGTGGGATGTTTCCCGAAACATTTTGAGCATGCGTGTTTGAAGTGACACGCAGATTTGGTGCAGCTGCCAAACTGCTCGAACTGGAAGCACTGGCCTTTTTGGAACAACTGGTTACTGATGGCTGGACTGCGGACGAAACCACCCCTGCTTCGGCTGACTTGCCCACGAAAGGAATAACCGACTGCTTTGTTGTTAACAGTTTGTTCCAGACAGCGGAACCGTGCATCCCAGTGGACCTGGCCAAAGTGTAACCCATTTGCTTTCATTTCCTTGCGGAAACTTTCGTCATACTTTTTCCATGCCAAACCCCCAAACCTGCGTGCCATCTCTGTAATGTCTGCGATGTGTTTGAATAAACCTGGTGCATGCTGTGGCGAATGTTCTGTGAGCACTGCAGCATAAATAGTGAATGCTGACAGCCATTGCCCTGTTGTGGTTATTTCTTTTGTATGGTTGGGCTTGACTACAGAAAGGGTCTCCTCCTGCCCAATTGATCTCACCTCTAAGGTCATGCGTTGGTGCTGCTGCTCATCAAAATCACCGTCATCAGTCAGCAAATGCTGAAGATTGACATAGTCCCCCCTTCTAATCCTATTCTTGAGGGTGTCTGACAGGTTGGCCCCTAGCGGCCTGTTAACAACATTGTATGTTGATGGCGGGGCAGACAACTCACCCCCAAGTAAATCACTGATGATAGTGTCTGGACCATCAGTGTCACTCATTGTGTCCACAGCGCTAAGAGATGTACTTGGTGCTGGCTGCATGGGATCATTAGGCGCTGGCAACAAACGTCCCGACTGTTCCAGGCGCTGCATGACAGCGGCGGCAATGGCGTCTGCAGTCGCGTCAACAGCGGCAGGCACTTGCTCAACTGCAGGTACAGGAGGCCGATCAGCGGTTGGCTTCTTGCTGGCACGCGTCCTCGACAGTGATCGTGTGGCAACTCGCTTCTTTGGTGGCATCTGTAACATCGCCAATAACACCAGCAGGAACAGGAAATAAGTTAACAGCAGAACTAATAGTTAGTATACACCTGACCCAAAAGCTGTTTGAATATTGCGTGAAAATTGTCGGACAACATGAATTAAAAACCGACAGTCTCGGTAACTCATGGAACACCTGAACTAAGACCTGCTTAAAATGGCAATGTAGCATATACATTTGGATAGCATGTCAACATTTAAAATAAAAACCGACATTCTCGGTACACATACAAATATGTAAGCCGATCCCAGTATCCCTCAATCTCGGGAATATAACTCAGGGTACACCTGAACTGAGACCTGCTTAAAATTGCAATGTAGCATATACATTTGGATAGCATGTCCAAATTGAAATAAAAACCGACATTCTCGGTACACATATAAATAGGTAAGCCGATCCCAGTATCCCTCAATCTCGGGATTATAACTCAGGGTACACCTGAACTGAGACCTGCTTAAAATTGCAATGTAGCATATACGTTTGGATACCGTATCCAAATTGAAATAAAAACCGACATTCTCGGTACACATATAAATTTAAGCCGATCCCAGTATCCCTCAATCTCAGGATTATAACTCAGGGAACACCTGAACTAAGACCTGCTTAAAATTGTAATGTAGCATATACATTAGGATAGCATGTAATAATTTAAAAAATAAAAATCGACATTCTAGGTACACATATCAACATGTAAGCCGATCCCAGTATCCCTCAATCTCGGGATTATAACTCAGGATACATCTGAACTAAAACCTGTTTAAAATTGGAATGTAGCATACAAATGTGGATAGCATGAATAAGACCAAATTGAATGTAAACATAACAATATGTAATGTAATGTTGCATAAGAATTGGATAGCCATATACAGGCGTAAAAATTAGACCAGCATATGTGATAAACCTACCGCTGAAATGCTTAAACATGCAGAATAATGCCTTCAAATACGAAGAAGGAGAATGCTAAACCCCAAATAAACACAGTGTGTGCATAGGGAAGGGAAATATGCTACAGTTACTGTTTATGTATGTTATACGTAAAGAGTTGAGATTTGTTTACTGTTTACTTAAAAACAGTGCTGCACCGCGGACCGAGCGAAAATATAACCTTTGTCCATCCGGCCCCACGTGGCAACCATCCCTGCTGACAAGGGACTGGTAGTCCAGCAGCATACCACGGTGTTTCCAGAAATTGATTTTTGGGAAGAAATGTCCACTAACTTATTATAACCCGGGCGGAGCGGGTACCTCGACTTCCTGCTACACGCTGGAGGGAAGCGGTGAAATAATTGGCAGAGTCCCACCTTGTCGAAGCCCTCGGAGTTAACAAACTTGAAACTGGCGGGCCACGTTTAAAATCTCCCTAGCTAGCTGTTCCGGTTGACAATTAACGTTATTCAGATCGTTCCCTCCGATTTGAATAATTGTCTTAGTGCAGCCTAATCGAGAGATATGAGACACCGAATCATACACAAAAGATAGAAGTGCACCGGATTTACCAACAACGGACAAAGACACCGAATCTAGGTCCGCCATTTTTCATTCCATGCGACGCGTAATAACTTTCAAACCGTTTTGCAAAACTGTGCCCTATAAACACCACCCCTGTTGGATTAGAAGCACTAGAAATCCGATGATGTTGGTTTGCCATTGCATTTGAGAATACTAAAAACAGAAAAGCGGACGCAAACCATGTATTTAGACCTTACTATGATTATCCACCGTGAACAGTAACGGAAACACAGTATATATTATACAAGTATGAACGGAAATAATCATTTAATGTAGTACATTTGAAATGAATCATACCATGAATTCATACACTAACAGTACGGGCATAGTCTTTAGAAAATGCCATTGAAAAAATAGCAACAAGTAATGCAACGTGTACAACGCAATCAAATAAAGTTTGTAAATATCAACTCACTTCAATGGCTTTCAAAACCGGAATGGCGGCGCCTGGCCACCCCATCGGTCAACAGGTGCGTGCGGTGGACGATACCACTCGCCTGGTAGCAGGGGTGGTAAGGTTGCATTAACAGTACACTGTTATTCCAAACATCCACCACAGAAACATAAACCACTTTTTTACTGTGCTAAAAATTACATTTGATAAGTAATCTTTGACCGTAGCATCTGACGTTTCTATCCCGGGATTGGAACTATTCAAAATATGAGCTAGCAAAATTATTCTTGTTGGTGACGTTGGACACGCAATATATCTTAAATTAGGCTATATCATTATCCTTCGTCGTAAAGCAGAAAATGACAAGAAAAGCTACGTAAAGTATGTTGTGCCATGTAACCATATGCAAACATGGAATCGTTATGTTTTTACCGATTTTACTTCACGCAATTTACTTAATTTAAATGTTTTTAATGTATTTAGATATTGAATCTCAATTCGTTCGGGAGATAATTGATGTAAACCGAATAACTTGATGAAATGCTCAACAAGTTACAGTATCATGCATTCAAGGTAACGTGAATTACGACTGTATGTCAGGTAGTTAACTTCTATATGTGAACGACACAACACTTTCACAAGTGGCAACACAGCCATAACGAAGGCGAAGATAAATGTGCTGCTGCGACCATTGTCATCTGACACAACCACGTAGGACTTTGGTTGCAGCTAATGAGTAACCGCAGTGCACCACCATTTGGTGATGGAGTGTTGTTACCTATAGGCGGTCGAAGTAGGCATTTTGGGTCTACTCATTCATGCAGCAGACATACGTTTCCGTAATGTCCGTCTGTACGGCTACAAACGTTGCTGGCCAGGGCAACATGCTTTGATCTTGCCCGACAGAAAAAGCATAATACTTTTGTGTCTGAATTTTTCATTTTCCTCATCGAATTAAACATGCAGATATCAACGATAGTTTGTAAAAATATATTTCGTTCCTTCTTCTGACTACCTTTCGCCACATAATTATTGTATGGGAGGAACGTAGAGTGATCCGGTCCATTCATCAACTCGTTCACTAATTGCAGACAACTGGCCTTCACACGTTGCATTGTGTTTCGTCTTGCGAGCTGCGTCTTAGCCACCATGCGTTCTGTCCGATTTTTTCTTTCATTGACGTCCTGTGAAGAAAGTTTCCTTGTCTTTACTATAATATGTTGCACCTCCATCACAAGTTATTCATGTGCAGCGAGACCCTTTCTCACTTCAAAGTTTTGTAGGGCTCAGTCCGTCCTTCCTCAGTATTATGTCAGCACGGCGTACTGACATTTGTAGAACGTTGTTAGTGGGAGTATCATCGGTCGCGACTCTCGTGTTTCTTTTTTTTTTGGATTGTCTGTGTTGCACTGGACATAATTATCGAGAGCCCAAACACGTTATTAAAGAGCCTTCCTCCTCAAACGACTGACCTACTTTGGAGCATAGTATATCTTTTTCCCGGGAAGTCGGCATGCGTGTCATTGAAACAATAAATAAGGATAAATGTTGTCCTCAAGGTAATAAAACTATTAATTCAGAATCCAAGTAATCTAAGTAATATAAACATAACTTATAAAGGGTGACCCGTAAATGGTATTGTCCTTGAAATAACTGTATATAAATATGTGTTGTCTTGTCTTGCAATGTAAAAGTAATTAGTATATTTCACAATGCATGGATACACCTTCCCCTAATTGCATGTCCAGCGTCATCATCGAGTTTGAAGGCCACATTTCACCAAATGTACCTTCCAATTTCACCGAAATTACATTATTATATTGCGCTAACATCCCCAACTCGTTTTTACAACGTAAACTGAGAGCTCTTACGCAACATAAATAGGTCCTACAAAAGTATTCTTTTTACCGATATATCTGACCACTGTAGTTCCTGAGTCACTGTATTTTGCGTTCTGAGCGGAGTTTATTCAGTCCCCCCAGTAACGCTGGTCACTAAGTGCCGCTGGACACTCAGTGACGCTGGACACTCAGTGACGCTGGACACTCAGTGACGCTGGACACTCAGTGACGCTGGACACGCCCCAAATTCGTCCTCCTCCCAGA
>BSQZ01000074.1:2925832-2988332 GCA_033239005.1 Lamellibrachia satsuma | reverse complement strand
GAAACTCTTCCTTTACTTGAAGACAGTTTACATCATCAATCAGAGTGTACTCGATGGTCTCACGTCCGCTGTTCTCATATTGACGTCCCTGTTGAGGTCGGACCTGATGTCCCGCATGGACAATGTCTCTGCCGAACTGTTCTGTCTAATGTGGCTGTCGCAGATTCCGTTGTGGGGACTTATTACGTCATCAACTTATAACCTGATGGCCATCTCTGTCGAGCGGTACTTGGCCATAGCGCATCCGATATGGCACAAAACGTCGTTCACAGAAACTAAGACCCGTTCCTCAATTGTCGTCATCTGGCTGTTTAGCATCACCTACATGACATCATTCATGGTTCCGACGACAGGGATTTCCCATGGTAGGTGTCTTCGTTCGTATTTCTGGCCGTCGCAGGAAGCAGCTAGGGCCGTGGGTGTGATGCAGATCTTTGTCAATATGATAATACCTTTTGTCGTGCACGGTGTGTGCTACGCGCGAATCTTGGCTGCATTGCGCATGCGCGTGTCGCCTAATGAAAACAGTTCGACTAATATACCGACATCTAGCAATGTGACTTCAACCATTGCGAGAAATACAGAGATGATTGCTCTAGATGGTGGAACCAAGCAATTCCTCTATCCACACCGGAACGTTAGACGAAACATTAAGGTCAACCAGATACAGTCACATTGTGGCGCAAAATCGGCTACACATTCTGCGGGAGTGAACTCAGTGCGCTCAAGCATGACCACGCAAGACACACTCCACACGCAGACCGAGAAGGCGAAGAAAAACGTATTGAAAATGTTGACATATGTCACGGCGTCTTACTGTATCTGTTGGATTCCCAACAAGATGTACGTTATGATGTATATGTTCGGTATTACATCCGATTTCGGCATAATTTACCAGTCCACCTTCATTCTGGTGTTTATCAATTGTTGCATCAACCCTATCATTTACATCGCCACGTACAACGCATTCAAGAAGGGCCTGGCAGCGTTATTGAGGTGCGAGTGGTGATACGGTTGATACCGTTCGACGCTGAATCGCATCGTTAACAGCAACGTATTGAAACGTTCAGTTTACTTTACAATGTTTGGGATTTCATTAAGACTAAAAGAAAGACTGAAGTTATCTTTTAAATCAGAACGATTACACGATTGATGAACTTTGATTTTTGCCTGATTCTATTGTGTAGTGGACTTGTGAGATACAGGTCGTATTGTTGATATGTTATAGTCATGTTTTCACTGTCTGTTTTGGAAGGCGACTGGTACGAATGATGAAATGTGTCCAGGACGGTTCGTTTCCAAGATAGTTTACATTCAAAACATATATACATATATATATATATATATATATATATATATATATATATATATATATATATATATATATATATATATATATATATATATATATATATATATATATATATATATATATATATACCTTGTCTTGTATAGTGTTATGTTGCACACAGCAGTAGGTGTTAGTTGCCTGTTTAATTTAAATAATCGTAAGCAACTAAACGTTAGTTATTCCACTGTTCGTCAGTTGACATGCCGATGGCACTCGATACGTTGAGAGTTGTGGTTAAAGAAAATCGTTACTCACATATATCTACCAACTAAATGACTATTTTCACGAATGGATACGTTTGGTTCGAACAGCTTCATGTGCTAGTTATTTTTTGCGTTAATCGACTTAGGTATTTGTCTCTAGGGAACAAATCGCGTGCTTAGTAATTCTTATGAAATCTAACTTTATTAGAATTTTAGCCAACGCCAAAATATGGTTGAAAGAACCCATGGCAGGAATGAACCCATTGCCGGAATGAACCCCTGGCCGGAATGCGCGCTAAATGCAGCTTTGCTGATAAAATGACATCTTCTGTTTTTGTATTGTGTATCAAACATATATGATGGTGTGAAGAGGTGTATTGTATGCACAATGTATTTCAATGTATTTCAAATGTATGTGGAACTACAACACGTCAACATTAACTACCATATGACCAATTTAATAGGTTGTTAAATTATGTTGCTACATAAAATATACCCCCACGTGGATTGTCAGAGCAGCTCAGAATTTGTTTATGGATGGCAACTTTACAGTTGGATTGCAAAACATTCAACGATTAAATACACAAACTCACGCTTACATGATTATATTATAAAACACAGCAAAATATATATATATATATAACAAATAATTATTGTATTAGGGACATAATAATTATAATACACTAATAAAACGTTAAACATAGTTTAATACTGTTGAGAAAAACGAAACATGACGACCACAGATTCGATAAAACGCGAGTAACATAAAACTTGAATAAGTAAATTACAATGACAATGTAATGAACAGCAGGTATTAACGATTAGTCTCCGCCATTTGAACAGGTGATATGTTAAATTACTACAGAGTTTATGGAACAATTCTACCTTCTCGTAGTAGCTTACAGAGTTTGTGATAATTCTACTGAAACTAAACATATGTTTATTTGACTTGAAAGGGATGAATCGGGCAACGTGCACTGGTGTGCAACGCATCATAACTCAAGTCGCGTGTTTATTTGACCTGTTCAACAATTGTTGACCGGGTTCGGAAACTGAATCGCGGCAACAACTGTTTTGTCGGTGCGCGAGTCTCTGACACGACGCGTGCAAAGTCGTTCAATGTACTTTAGTCCACAACTCAATCAATCTCCACACTGCCTGGCTACAACCAACACCAGTGGGCGCGCGCGCATGCAGTTCCACACATTGACGCTACGACTGCGGCGGTGCGTACACAGTTACTACTTTTGTCGTACAACGTACGCTGACCAGTCATATAGTCGCAGTATTTACGCTGATCCAATTGTACAATCAATTTACGGAAAATCGTTGCTAGTGTTGCAATCACCCGACACGCAACAAACGCTTAGCAATGTACCCCTGGAATAAATAACTAATTGCCCCTAATACGGAGTACAATTTATCCCTAGCATATATAACTAATTCCCACTACCACGAAGTACAATGTACCCCCAATGTACCAACTTTGTGTAAAGTTATTGTTTCTGAAGATAATTGTTAGTACTATGTCATAACATTGTTATATTGGTGTCTGACATTTTCTATCTAGAACATTATCAACATATTAAAGTACTTATTCAGGGAGAGGAGACCGAGAATTAGTACACTTTGTACAAACACGTAAATGTCAACAGTTGTGAATGGTCCCTTACCAGGTATGTGTCACCTGGTATGTGTCACTATATATGTATCACCTGTATGTGTCACAAGGTATGTGTCACCTGGTATGTGTCACCATCTCTGAGGAGAAGCAACTAGAACAGACACAGGGACATTATGTAGAACTGTTCAGAGCGTTTTCAGCCACTCAGCAATTATTACACAAAGACTTAAATCATTAATACCCACCACTGTATATAGCCAGACACACCTTTATGCACTGAGTGAACTGGAAAGCTTTCAGCCACGCTGCAATTACTACACAAATGCTACTCATTCATTTATATTCAGCACTGCCTTATAGCCAGGTACTCCTTTATACAGCCGAGAGAACTGGAAAGCTTTCAGCCACGCTGCAATTACTACACAACAACTACTCAATCATTAATATCCACCATTGTCTATAGCCAGGTACCACTTTACAGAGCCGAGTGAACTGGAGCAATGTGGAAAAAACAAAATTACCCAAGTTTCGAAACAACAGAAATAGCATTCGGACGTGGAATCTTTCAATTGAATATCCCATGTTCTAACCACCGCGCCACCACGTCCCACCAGGACATTGTAACACTTGATTGAGAGTCCCATGTTCTAACCACTGTGTCACCATGCCCCACCAGGACATTGTAACACTTGATTGAGAGTCCCATGTTCTAACCACTGTGTCACCATGCCCCACCAGGACATTGTAACACTTGATTGAGAGTCCCATTTTCTAACCACTGTGCCACCATGCCCCACAAGGACATTGTAACACTTGATTGAGAGTCCCATGTTCTAACCACTGTGTCACCATGCCCCACCAGGACATTGTAACACTTGATTGAGAGTCTCATGTTCTAACCACTGTGCCACTGTGCCCCACCAGGACATTGTAACATTTGAGTGAGAGTCCCATGTTCTAACCATTGTGTCACCATGCCCCATCAGGACATTGCAACACTTGATTGAGAGTCCCATGTTCTAACCACTGTGCCACTGTGCCCCACCAGGACATTGTAACATTTGAGTGAGAGTCCCATGTTCTAACCATTGTGTCACCATGCCCCATCAGGACATTGCAACACTTGATTGAGAGTCCCATGTTCTAACCACTGTGCCACCATGCCCCACCAGGACATTGTAACACTTGATTGAGAGTCCTATGTTCTAACCAATGTGCAGCCATGCACCAACAGGACATTGTAACACTTGATTGAGAGTCCCATGTTCTAAACACTGTGCCACCATGCCCCACCAGGACATTGTAACAATTGATTGAGAGTCCCATATTCTAACCAAAAGAGCCACTGCGCGCCACCATTACACAAATACAGGAACTAAGCTAAATCACCTGTAGAGGGAGTCCTATATGTATCTGAAGTCTCAGAACTGTAATTCAACCAGGAACTAAGCTAGATCAACTGTGGAGGAAGTTTTAACTTTATATGAAGTCTTAGAACTGTAATTGAACCAGGAGCTAAGGCAGATCAACTGTGGAGGAAGGTTTAACTGTATATGAAGTCGTAGAACTGTAATTCAACCAGAAACTAAGGCAGATCAACTGTGGAGGGAGTTTTAACTGTATCTGAAGTCTTAGAACTGTAATTAGACGAGACACAAAGCTAGATGAACCCACCAGGAATGAGCGTGTCGAGGAATGTGGTCGCTCAGTCGAGGTGCGGTGTTATGAACAGGAAATCGTCCGTGTGACGCATCAGTAATTCGTGAACCTGCGGTGCCACTAGATGGTGCTTCTCCAGGTCGCCGTAGTAGAAGTTGTTATGTAGCGTTGACAGAACAGAGCCCTGACTGATGCCCTGTGTCTGTAGGTAGTATGTGCCATCAAACTGGAGCCAACAACACAGATAGGTGTGTTCTGATCATAGCTACATATGATGGGCATTCGCCAGGACATACCAAAGTTTTTGCACATAATTGGAGACTGGATTAGTAAGTGTTGGGACATGTTCAAGCACAGGTGGGTCCTGCACACTGCACCTGTGGATCTCCAGTCTGCTCCCAGATCCTTACAGATTAGCCTGGGGCTGCAGGATGCCCGTGTCCGTGGTGTACTTCTGGGAGGTTAAGTTAGGGTCTTGTTAAGGGAGAGGCTATGTACCAGCAGGGGAGGTTTGCACACTGATATTCCCTTTCACCACCAAAATGGGAGCTAGCTGACGGCTGAAAGCGAGAGTGTGAAGCGCCTGCACTACAATCTACTCACTACACTACAGCACTAGACGCCTCACACAGATTTGTGTACACAAACAAAAACAATCAATATCAGCATTAATGTCATACATGTCAGGGAACTAACTTAGAAGTGTTTCTGCAGACAGGCTGTCCCATACGTGACGAACAGAACTTGAATTAAGTCCCAGAATTCAGTTCCTGATGAAGGTAATGTATGGTTGCTGAAACGATGAAGTGAGTTAACTTTAATGGTTGTATTCAAATGAAAATGTAGATGCATTTGTTCTATCATACTTGGTAAACATGTTCACTAATTACCTTAATGATGTTTCCAAACAGATGGACTTTCAGTGTATTAAGAAGCTTCTCCTTCTGCATTAGAACATCACCTGACCAAACGCATAGATTGTATGAGCTAAATTGCAGCATGTTCTATGACGGTGGTATTTATGAACAACATAAATGATTTGTTGCTTGAGCGAAGTTTCCACTATTATATATATATATATATATATATATATATATATATATATATATATATATATATATATATATATATATATATATATATATATATATATATATATATATAACGTTCACTCATGTGTATACATGTGAAGAACGCCCTTAAACAGATTTGACTTTTTTAACAAATAATAATTTTAATGCGCTGTTTCCAGTATGGCTTAATACTTTCCGGAGAAGCAAGTTGGCATTAAGGTATGCATGAAGCAAAAAGTGTTTTGCCAAGTTTTACAGATAATTTAAAAAGTACCAGCCAAAATACCCATACTCTGGATGGGATAACTTGTTGTTACATAAACCATCCCATGTAGTATTTCACACTCCCCACCAGTGACGCCACTCAGCATATCACCACTGCCACAACTTGATTAAACATTCTAAAGTGGCAAAGTTATATATGTGATTAGTTGTTGCTTACACCTTGTTATGTCATTGCAGCTGTGCAGTGGATGGTTTATGTAACTTGGAACAATTGTAAAAAGCATGCATAGCATTGTGAACAATTGTACATAACTTGGAACGGTCGCAGAAAACATGCATATCGTTGTGAACAATTGTACATAACTTGGAGCAGTCGTAGGAAATATGCATATCAATGCAAATAATCCTCGATTCAGGGTAATTTTACAATTCAGGGAAATAATGGTGTGAATTAGGGCTACGACTCCTTCCTAGGGTTGTAGATGAACCCCTAAAAGTTTAGTGCCCGATATACAAAGTGTCTAGTGGGAGTAACATAACATACAAACATACTCTAGGTGGATCATAGTAAGACAGTGTCTATACAGTGACATCCTGCTCTACACCAGGTATATCACATCACAAGATGACATGTTCTATACGACATTAAAGTGGAGGCCTGTAATAATTTATGTGAAATGAAAGCAAAACAATTATGCAAACCTCATCACCAATGATCACATCGTGAATGTTCTTCCTCGAGATGTCACCACTGCGCAACAACGCATTGAGAAAGTTTGTCTCAAAGTTTTCCTCTGTAACCTCTTTGCTCTGAAACATTCGCTTCAACGTTCCCCCAGCCTCGGTGAGAGTGACATTGTGGTGATAGTCTCGCTTCAAAGCACAAAGTTCACAGGTCAGTATGTCAAGAATCAATCATAATTGTCAATGCTGCTCACCATCGTACAAAATGTTGACATTTTAGCACCCCTCTCCTAATAGATGACGCTGTATTTGGTTTTTGTAATGCAAAGTTGACATATTATTTTTTAAATGATAATATTGTATTTACCATAATGCTCTGTACCACAAACACGCTCTTGGCTGATAATTTCGAAATGATAAGATAAAATGATAAAGTATTGTGTTTATCGTAAGAAGTCAAGTCATTTTCTCATAGCAATTCAGTTTGACATGATAAGGCATCACATTTATAATAATCCATCTCTAGATAGAACTTAATACAATATTACCATATAAACTAACTATTTTGATCGAATCTATATCAACATGTAACGGAATGCAGTAAATTTCTTGAACTGTCCCAAGTGCTAGTAACATAATTAATGCATGTAAAACGTCTTACAAAAGATCCACAACATAATTAATACATTCGAGACTTCTTAAAAAAATCCACGGAATAGCATCATTAAATGTCGGTGCCAGATTATTTGCAGTACACATAAATAAAATAATTACCCACAGAGCAATGCAGCTGAAGTTATTGGACAAAGTGCTCAATGGCTCATTGTATGTGCTCAATGGCACATTGTGTTACTTAGTATCACCCATTTTCCATGCTCTGGTAATTTTGGGTGTTATATCAAAAACGAACCTTATTGAAGACCTCACTGATGAGACGGAACAGGCGATGTGCATCAACTGTGTCATAGCCTCGATGTCCACCTTTACAGAGTGGAGACGTCTGGTGGTAGCACAGTAAAACAATATCATCATAATTGAAAATTATGTGACTAATTTTCGCCACTGCAAACAGTAAAATATTTTCATTATGATCCTTAGTGTAAACAGAAGGTATGTTCCATCATGATCATTAGTGTAATGGTAGGGATATTTCTATAATGACCCTTAGGGTAATGGTTTTTAGGATAATGCCACAAATGTACACATCATGATAGTTAGTACAACATGATCCTTAGGGCAATAACACATAATGTTCCCTTCATGATCTTTAGTGTAACATGATCCTTAGGACAATAAAACGTAATGTCCCCATCATTTAGTGTAACATGATCAGTTAAACATGTTCCCATGATCCCATCATATGTATATATATATATATATATATATATATATATATATATATATCCAGCGTGTTGCTTTTATTGAGACAGTCTGTACAAATGTTACACACTTGTCATTGTTTCCTCCAGCGTGTTGCTTTCATTAAGACAGTCTGTACAAATGTTGCACACTTGTCAGTGTTTCCTCCAGCGTGTTGCTTTCATTAAGACAGTCTGTACAAATGTTGCACACTTGTCAGTGTTTCCTCCAGCGTGTTGCTTTCATTAAGACAGTCTGTACAAATGTTGCACACTTGTCAGTGTTTCCTCCGGCGTGTTGCTTTCATTAAGACAGTCTGTACAAATGTTGCACACTTGTCAGTGTTTCCTCCAGCGTGTTGCTTTCATTAAGACTGATGCTATTTATTGCGTAACTCAACCGGTTTCTCGGACATCTCGCGGATAGCCATATGAGTTAATTCTTCTTAGATTGTTTTATAACATAACACAACACAACACACAGCTAAACTTGTTTCCGCTCAATCTGAATGACGACGTGTTACATTATGCAATTTGAACTCCGCCTGTTCGCATAAGTAGACCGCATATTTCTCAATTATCTGTCTAATCTATAGATCCAATTAAACCCGACGGAGAGCAATTGCTCACGCAGGCCCTTTGGAAGCTCGGCGCCACCATGATGAACACTCTCACATGAAAAGTAGATCAAGTTAATTTCCCACGCATCGCGGATGGGTTATTTTTAAATGTTTGTAAGTTGCTCTTTGTTGTTTGTCCAATCGTGCAACCACAATTCACGGAGCGTTGACCTGAGCCAATCTAGTGAGCAGAAACCCCGCCAATCCGAGACATAATTGGCGGCTGTCGTCCAGTATTGACTATTGAGTGTTCGGCGCGGGAACATAATGAAGACGAAACCTGCATCTATTCCACAAGGCTGTAGTGTAGGGTAATTGACACCCCCCTTGTCGTTTCTGTTGTTTTGGCCTTAGATGTTTCTCTCTCTAAATGGATTGTATTTTCGCACGCCAAGGTCGGTAGACTTGTTTATTGCAGCAGTAGTGGACCATGAACAAATCGCTGAAATAATGGTAAGTGGAAACTTTACTTGTTAGGTTATTTTATGATGATGTAAGATACCTTGCTGTAGTTGTCAGTTAGGCGTTGCGCGTATAGTAGTCCCGTGTGATTACTGTGTGTTATTCTTTACCGCGGCGACTAAGAAATCTTACAGAGATTTAATCGTGTAAAAGATTAAGAAGAGTGCTGAAGAGTACGTCGCACTTATTTGTTGTAAAAGGTGTATTTTAACTTTATCTATGACCCGTTTGGTAGTTCGTTTAATACCTATTTATTACATATTTGTAAACTGTCTTATCCAGTTACAACAGTTGTAAGCTCGGCGCCAGGTTGACGGACAAGGTCACATGACAAGAAGATCAAGTTAAGTTCTCACGCACCGCGGATGGGTTATTTAATGTTTGTATGTTTCAGCCTACTGTTACCTTTCCCATTGATGACCATGTTAACGTTTTGCCCGAGTATAAGAAAATGGGACCATCAAAAATTCTAAAATAATAAAAAATATAGGTACTCAAGAGTGAAATACTTATACTTTCATCGTGTTGGCTTTTTATCAGATTAACCGATGAAATAAATAAGTATACAAGTAGTACTATCATACTACTGATATTGTACCAGCTGTCAAGTGAATTGAAATAAGGAGTGACGGAGTAGGAGAGGCAACTACTTTTAGAGACAATATACAAGAAGCTGAACAGCGGTGAGATAGTAGAATAATATGTATCAAGATTTAATCAAACTGCCACCCAAGGAAACACGAATTAAAGGAATAAAGTCACAGGAACAAAATCAGGGAAAATTCAAAGGAATAAAGTATAAAGCCACTTAACTGTTTTTGTTTATTAGATTTTTATTAATTTTGATTGGCTGACGTCGACCTTGTGACGTGGTAGGAAAGTTACCAAGCGATGGGTATAAGACGCTAAGTAGTGTATGAGAGAGAGAGAGAGAGAGAGAGAGAGAGAGAGAGACAGAGAGAGAGAGAGAGAGAGATAGAGAGAGAGAGAGAGAGAAAGAGAGAGAGAGACAGAGAGAGAGAGAGAGAGAGAGAGAGAGAGAGAGAGAGAGAGAGAGAGAGAGAGAGAGAGAGAGAGAGAGAGAGAGAGAGATAGAGAGAGAGAGAGAGAGAGAGAGAGAGAGAGAGAGAGAGAGAGAGAGAGAGAGACAGAGAGAGAGAGAGAGAGAGAGAGAGGGAGATAGAGAGAGAGAGAGAGAGAGAGAGAGACACAGAGAGAGAGAGAGAGAGAGAGAGAGAGAGAGAGAGAGAGAAAGAGAGAGATAGAGAGGCAAGAACGCACAAATGTGGCTTTAAAGTTTCAACAGTGATGTCAGGCAATCACGAATAGCATGGTACAGACCGGATGCCAGAGTGGAATTTTTTTTTACTTAGGGGGTATGGTACCAGTTTGTGAGGGAGCGGGCAGCTATTTTGCACCAGAACTGTCATTGGTGATATTTGTTATGTGGCCAAGTACATTGGTAATATTGTGTAACACATTTGGACATAATAATGGTATGTTGATTGTGTCACAGCCACTGGAATCAATGCGTGGGTCAGCATTTTCAAATGTGGCTGCAACGGGTAACTGCTCATGTGATACCCCTTTCTGGTGGCGTATCCAAATCAAGCAGAACGTCATGTAGCCTATCAAGTAGAAGCATGAAAGCAGTCACATAAACGCCAAAATGTAATATTTCTGACACATTGGAAATCACTCAAAATCCTGTTAAATGTGACAAATTGTCATTTTTCTGACAAAGTTGCGCCATATTTGACTAAAAATCTAGCAATTATATCAATATTAATTTGAAAATAATTAATTCGTATATTTAAAGAGAAAGTAAGTAGATGTCATTGGTTCGCAATGCTCTAGAAATCTAATGTACATGGTCTAAGATTTATCATTTGTCAAATGTGACTTATAATTAAATTATGTGACTGGTTTCCATCTAATATTATGCCTCAGTTAAACTTCCTGGTGTGTTATGCAAGAATGTAGAGCAGAGTAATTAAAAAAACAAATCATCATCTGACATAACTGCATCTGAGCAGCCACATTGGTAAGTATGCGGGTAGAACATGCTGGCAGTGTAATTTTTTATTTTTACATGATTTCAATTAGCGGAAGGATTTTTTGCAATGTTTCGCCACATGGCACGAGAGCTTAGTAATTCATGAAGAAATTGGTAAACATTGACGGCATTTATAAAAGTTGGAGGAATGAGACTTTGATTAAACTCGATCAGCACGTCAATGAGATGATGACAAAGGCAGGTAAGTAGTTTCAGAATTTGTGATGGTCCCATTTTCTTATAATCGTTCAAAACGTTAACATGGTCACCAATGAGAAACGTAACAGTAGGCTGAAACATACAAACATTTAAAAATAACTCATCCGCGGTGCGTGGAAACTTAATTTGATCTGCTTATCATGTGACCTTGTCCGTCATGCTGACGCCGGGCTTACAACTGTTTTAATTGGATCTAAAGATAACAAAGTTTACAAACAGGTATTAAACATTATACACTTACCAAACGGGTCATAGATAAAGTTAAAATACACATTTTACAACAAATAAGTGCGACGTACTCTTCTTAATCTGTTACACGATTAAATCAGAAAATCTCTGTAAGATTTCTTAGTCGCCCCGGTAAAGAATAACACACAGTAACCAAACGGGAATTCTATACGCGCAACGCCTAACTGACAAATACAACAAGGTATCTTACGTTACCATAGAAAGATTTAACAATATCTAACAAGATTTGCCATCCAAGCCAAAACCCTACTATATGGCGAGCCATAGACAGTATACGTAAGACAGCGCTATGGCTGCTACTGTAGTGTTGCTGAACCAACGAACCAGCCAAGAAGCGTGTTCGTCGTCAGACAAGACACTTGCAAGATAAAGTGTGCAACATTTGCACAGACTGTCATAATGAAACCAAAACGCTGGGGGAAACACTGAAAAGCTTCGGACATTGTATTTGCTGGAAGTGAACTGAAACTCAATCAATCAATCAATCAATCACTCAATCAATCAATCAATCAATCAAGAATGTTATCAAGACAAACGAAATCACCAGACAAATCAGGTTGTAATAAAATGTTACTCAGACAAAGCTTATAGTAATCATTACCAGTTTCACCAGCAAGTTCCCGTATGCGAGCCCTGTAAATCTGAGCGAGCAATATGTTTGGGTTAACACAACAACTGAAAATTCCACGTTTCAACAGGTCGATCTACCATGGGTACTGATGTAGTAGGAAGCCCCTGGCATGATTTACATAAGAATTTACATCTGACATTATTTGAGAAAAAATGTATATATATATATACATATATATGTATGTATATATATATATATATATATATATATATATATATATATATATATATATATATATATATATATATATAATTATATATATATATATATATATATATATATATATATATATATATATATATATATATATATATATATATATATATATATATATATATATATATATATATATGTGTGTGTGTGTGTGTGTTACGTAACGATGTGAAATTACTAACATCAGTAAGATCAAGGTGTCTCTGAAATCGCAGTTCCCACTAAATGACCCGATAAGAGTATCATTGTTCAAAAGTCAAAATAATACCCAGCGACTGCTTCATTGTACAAAATAGGACCTAGTAACGGTATTATTGTCCAATAGTTTACACAGGAACAGTACATCAGTCAATTAGAGGAACCAGTATCAGTACCATCGTAAACAGAAAACCCAGTAAAGATGTCATTGTACAGTAATACAAAGACACAAAAACGGTACAATTTACAATAACGGTATCTTTGTACAGTACATGTCACACGATTGATATCATTGCCAACAGTGTACTAAATGAGAGTGGTGTTATATAATATAATTATGCAAGGTATGACCAAATACTTTTAAAGACGGTGCTATTGAGATATTGAGGAACCAGTAACCGTCGGACAAAATCCCCTCACGAAAAATCCTCCATGGACACAATCCCCTCCGCAAAGGGCTCTGGACAAAATCCCCACCGGAATGACAACTAAGAAACACATTTCTTCATATTACTAACCAATTTAAAACACGAAGTATAAGTAATCTTTATTTGCACTTTTCAAATATTAACTACAATATGTAAATTACAGGTACACAGTTTTACTGGTGTGCAAGTTAGAAGTTTTTTTGCAACTTAGCTGTGTTCAATGTTGATAATCTACAATTGAAGGTGAAGTGTACATCAGTGTGAATGAACTTAATAATATCTACAACCGCCTGCGGTTATCATTATCCCATGTCAATTAATTCGTTGTTGCAAAGTCAGGCTTTCGTGTGCTCAAAAAAAAAGATCGAGGTGATGATGATAATCATAATTATAACAACAATAAATTAATTAA
Organism: Lamellibrachia satsuma; assembly: GCA_033239005.1. NCBI lineage: Eukaryota > Metazoa > Annelida > Polychaeta > Sabellida > Siboglinidae > Lamellibrachia > Lamellibrachia satsuma. The sequence goes on along the minus strand of BSQZ01000074.1, from coordinate 2,974,667 downwards.
TAAACAGCATTAATACTACATATACACGCTGTATCCGTTTACATAGTAGTCACTCTACTTAACTTAGAGTATTGCTGTTTTCTATCAATGACAATTGACTGGGCTACATGCAGCCTTTATTACAGACATGTTGACAAGCAGGGAGTGTCATTAATTCATGGGTGCACATCACTTAACTCAAGTGGCGAACAATGCAACGTGCGACCGAATCGATCGGTTGATCTTCAAAGAATTGTATGTTGTTGAAAACACCTATATTTTGGAGCGCAGGGCAAAGCCGTTTTTTTATTTAAGCTAGTTACAAATCAGCCTTTTAGGTTATTACCATGCGACTAAACTAATGCGTCCATCCACACTGTATGCTACAGTTTGAACTATCGTCCATAAAGCACCGGGAGGGCACCGGTCAATGTGTTCGTGTTTTCTCGTCCTGATGACCTGAATGTATGTGTTTATCTTACTAAGCTACATTTAGCTGTAAGAAGTTAATATTGCTTTGGATGACAATCTTATTAGACATTGCCAACATTATTTAATTAGTTGATTTTAATACCTCATTAGCTATATTTAGCAATGCAAATTGTAAATATATTGTCTTATATAACGTCTTCCCTGTTCGACATTTCACAACAACTATTGTTCCACAAATAGCTTACCAATACAAAAGACGTCCTTGATCAACTGGCCACATGGAAGTTGTAACCATGCACACGACCTTTGTGAGATTAATTGAACACTTATGGGGTTGTGTGACCCGGGTCAGTCAAGGCAAGGCGAGGTTAACATATTTATTGAATCTAAACTTATTCACTTATTTAAATTATAATTACATTTCGAGCTTTTTCGAAAATAACCAATATACTGATTTATTTTGATGATTAATTATAATTTATCGTTCGTTATTTTCCTATAAAAAACTATATATCTTTTCTTAGTCGTCGTAAAACGATGCCGGCAAAAGTGCTATGCATTGTTATAGAGAACATGTTAGAGTGAAAAGGAATGTTCGTGGCACATGACATCAAATAACACACAGATATCAGAACAGAACGCTTCAATCATTAGTTCGTCAACACCTCGACAGATGGCCTGGTTATGAGTCTACACACTTGATTTGATCCGTGACTCTGTATAGTACGTATCGATCCCACACCACAAGAATTGTGTGAAATATCGATTTACAAGCTTTGATGAGCTTGGCTCTTTGACTGCGCCACCTATTTCAAGAAACACCTGCATATATTTTCGTCTCCAATGTAAGAGTGATGAACACCTCCGTCAATATGATTTAGTATTTTTCATAAGCGTAAACCCCCCTTTGCAAAGAAAAGTTACCCCGTTCTCAAAAGTGCGATCCCCCAATATCATGAAGATAATATTATTTTTCATAAAAGTTAATCACTTTTTCCAAAAATTTGAACACCCTTCTGAAAAGCGTGAACCCCCTTCCCAAAAGCGTGAACACCAAAATTAATATGTATAATATTATTTTTTAAATGTGAACCCCTTTCTCAAAAGCATGAAAACTGCTTTGTAATACGTGAACCCCCCCTCCCAAAAACGCATGAATCCACCAATACTATGAAAATAATATTATTATTTTCATATTATTATGAAAATAATATTATTATTCACACATTATTAGAGGTTCACGCTTTTGAGACAGAGGAAGTTCACAATAAAGGGTTCTAATTTTTTTAAAGGGTATATATATATATATATATATATATATATATATATATATATATATATATATATATATATATATATATATATTCTTCTTTCTTGCAAAGTGGCATGAAAACAACATTGTATTAATCAGCAAACCAAAGTTCTTAGCCAGTCACTGGGTTCAAATAGCAAAATATTAATTTATGTATGTAGCAAGTACATATTTACCTGGCTAAGTTCACTGTGGCAACATGGAGTGAACGAAATTGCCAAAGTTTCGAAACGACATTAAGAGGATTCGAAGTCGGGTTCTCTCTATTGAGAGTTCGGCGTTCTACACGCTACGCTTAAACGCCCCCTTCCCACAGCCGCAATAGTAAGTTGCACGACCAGGAAGGCAGGACGTCTTTACTACTAATGAACTGTTTTTTTTTACTGGACGGTACACAGTGCAATGTTCTTTTGAGGAAAACAGCATTCATAACAAGCATTTCTCAGCTACAATTAATTTTGAAAAACAAGCGTTAATGATGAGTTTCCACAGTGACTCAAATCCGCTACGAACAAGATGTGCCAAGGCGCAAGGAAATCACATCCGTATATGTAAATAAAAGAACTTGTCGTTTGCATGATTTAGGTATGTGTTTTGAGGATAAGCTCTTGGTCTGGTTATACAATCGGTAAATGTTCGCGAAACATTGCTAGGAAACGAATAATGTATCGAAACTTCAGTGTGGTGTGTTTGTACAATGAATTGTGTTTGACTACTGGTGTTAGTTGTATGTGTCTTAGTCTGATGTTAGATTAGACAGGCCCACGAAGTGACGGGTACAATTCATCCAAGGATGTGGTTGACAAACATATCATATCATAATTATCCAAGCACCTAAAATGCCTGATTGACTTTGTCAATAACCTACCCCAAGGTTGTGAAGAATCCCATCGATATTACACAGAACTAACCAAAATGAAAAGTAACCAAAGACAGAAAACGCAACGACCAAAATGTTGTCACTCTTCCACTCGGTCACTCGGCCACTCAGTCATCCGTCCGTTCATTCAATCAATCGGACCGCAGGACACTGAGCGTCTAAATCATTGGCATCAACACTTCGTGTGAAAAGAGAACACCGAAAGCAAAATGTATTTGTGATGTTTTAGTTGGGTTACAACCGGACAAGTTTAATCAAAACAATTCCCATGTTATTAGATGTATTCGTGAGAGAATCAATATTCGGTAAGCAGTATAATTATTGTTATGGCATCTAAGCGCACTGTTGACCTATATAACAACGGTCGTAAATGACGGTTCTCTAGCGGCAACTTCCACTGATCTGCAAGCGTCTATTGCAGCAAGCGCTGAAACGCTTATCGTAGGCCGCGTTACCGCAACAGGCGATGTATTTCGACTTCAATTGTAGTCTTCCTCCGCAACACAAGTAGGTCAAATAATTGTAGGCCATGGTACCGCAACATAATTTGTGATTGCCCTTAAGTAGAAGTGTTCCGGCGCAGCACATTTTCGAGCGACTATTGTAGGCCTTGATACCGCAGCATGCGTTGTTATTGAACTTGGGTTGAGTTATTCTGGCACAGCACATGCTGAGGCGATTATTGTAGGACATGGTACCGCAACATGCGTTGTTATTGAACTTGAATTGAAGTGTTCCGGCGCAGCACATTGTGAAGCGACTATTGTAGGCCCTGGCACCGCAACATGCGTTGTTATTGCCCTTGGATTGAATATTTCTGGCGCAGCACATGTTGAGGCGATTATTGTAGGCCATGGTACCGCAACATGCGTTGTTATTGCCCTTGAGTTGAACTGTTCCGGCGCAGCACATTATGGAGCGACTATTGTAGGCTACGGTACCGCAACATGCGTTGTTATTGCCCTTGAATTGAAGATTTCCGGCGCAGCAAATGTGGATATGTCGATGGTAATTGCCACAACCTGAAAACACACCATGGACAAATGTGACACGTAAACAAACATACTTAGATTGTCTCATTTCAGTTGCAAGCATCCTCGCAAGGCAGGCCCTGCTGAGTACGCGAGAACCCCCGGCAGATATACCTGTTGAAATATGGATTTTTTCAGTTGCTGTGTAAAAACTCCATTCTCGACTGATTTATCATCTCGCAAATCAGGTTCGTTTATGTCCAAACATGTAGTCTGTGAATAATTTACGTAACATCTGCAGTCGACTAAAAAACTGCCAATTAAATCATATAAAGAATTTACTTTAGTCGTAATGTGTGGTAAGGCTCAAAATAAAATGGTAAACACTGTGCGGGTCAATGCCAATCATGGGCGTGACTTCCATCGTGATTCCCATCCTCTCGCCGATCACATGACAAAGATACGACATTTCGCTAAGGGTGAAATTATTTTTTTTAGTTTTTAGCTTTTCCGTTGTTTCACTTGATTTAATGTTTGACCAAACATTATGTAATGTCATAGTTTGTTTGATGATTCCACACACAAAAACTGCATACAAATGTTCGACAAACGAGTTGGCATGTTGCAGTGGATACTAGGTAGTTTTGTTTTTTTCGGAAAGTGGATTTAAAATGAGACTAGAGAAAAATCGATTTGGCGATGGACATTTAATCGTAGAGATTACGAGTTTCCGTATGCAGGCCTACATACGGGAATTAAACTTTATTTTGGTTGTGGAACCGTCGGTGGTCGGACGGGTAATTATTGGCATTTCCTTGAAACGCACACACGGCATGGGATATAAACGGACAATTCCACATTTCAACAGATTTATCTGCCAGAAGAATCATAGTACTTCTACATAGTACTTCTACCGCTCCTGGCTCACGAGGGTGGATGCAATTAGATCGTTTCCATATAAAATATATAAATTTATATTGACACATTTTAGGCGCCATTGAAATTATACTGATGACCACATAGCTAACTTGAATATGCAAGTGTTCCATGTTATGCCAAGCTGATGTGTCTGTTGAATGAAACCTACACCATATGGTCAACAATGACACGAACAACATGCACACATTTCAATATATATTAGATGATGTGATCACAACTTGTGTTGGATAAAGGAGGGTCAACAGTTCCCACTTGGCAACCGGCATTGTTCATAGACATTGAATGACCCAACTGTTCCATGTGGTCCGTATGCTTTAGAAATCGAACTCTGTTTTACGCAGTATTTCGGACAACGGCTGTTTACTTGGGCGATTGTTACGTACACTCGTTGGATTGTGAAAATGGTTCATATAACTGAGATGACTACCTGTTGATCCACCGATACGGCGATTTCTTTCCAAACCCGAAGCGTCGCTTTCATCAACGAAGAGAGTGGCGACGACAAGGCTGATAAGCAGTACGTACGTCAGCTTGCACCACCTAGTAAGACATTTGATAATAATAATAATAAATTTAGCGCGCCATCCAAATAATTTTTCTGGGGCGCTCTACAATGGTGTATACATTATGAATAAAATCACACGCATTAAAACCACTAATGTATAAAAATATACAATTATTTCTAGCGATACAGTAACTTATATTGTTTATATAATTATTTAAAATTAATTATCATAAAGCTATACTATAGAAATATATATATATATATATATATATATATATATATATATATATATATATATATATATATATATATATATATATACATATATATATATATATATATATATATATATATATATATATATATATATATATATATATATATATAATTAAGGTTAAGGTTACAATGGTTAACATTCTATATTACCATTTAAAGGTGCATCTTGATGATGCATAATAACGACGACACCTCTGGTACTGTTAATTTAGCAAGGACATTTCAGTCATTATGTATTATTTCATGGAATGGTCAAATGGCATATACGCACCAGAATGTAGAAATATATTATGGCAACAGGTTCACATTTTTTTTCCAAACTTAATTATAAAGTAGCCTAGCAAGAAAACACAAAGAAACGATAAACAAATAAGATAAAACTGCGTATTACAGAAAAGAAAGTATTAAATCTCACAGAGGATCTTACACGAATTGAACACACTATCTACAGATTCTGAAAATGTGTGAGTATATTAAAAATTGCAATCGCCAATTTACTTTGGATGGCAATAAATATTTCGCCATCACTTGCATACCAAGAACATTTATTTTGTTGGTCACCATATCAACGGATAAGCAGAATGGAGCGTTTCTGATCTCGTCCTTACGTTTTCCATTTCCTTATCATTGCTGTAGTAAAGAAAGATAGTCGAGAAATGTTATGAGGACTATGATCCCGTTTAAAAATCTGAACGTCTGAAGAACACTTCGTAGACACACGCTTGGGAAGTACTTCAACGAAAGCACCACTTCAACGCCTGCGGCTATCATGTCAATTAATTCGTGGCTGCAAAGTCAGGCGTTAATATGCTCAAAGTAGTGTTGACGACAATGACGATAATTATAACAATAATACATGAATTAACAAACATTAATAATAATGTAAACACTCGAAGACACATCACTGCGAGACTATCACTGACAATTGGCTGGGCTACAGGCTGTCTTTATAGTAGAAATGATGCCGGGGGGGGAGAGGGCGGCAATGATTCATGGCCCACATCGTTTAAATTAAGCGGTGAACAATGCAACGTGCGTCCGAATCGATCGGTTTAAATTGTCTTCAAATAAATATATGTATTACTGTATAATACATTGTTTATTTAAATACCTGGTAGGCTATATTTAGCGATGCAAATAAAAATTAATTAATACACATTATTAATTAATTAATAATATAAACACACTGTATCCGTTTACACATTAGTCAATCTACTTACATCATTGATGTTTTCTGGCGTCTACGACAAGGATACTTCACTGCGAGACTATCACTGACAATTGGCTGGGCTACAGGCTGCCTTTATAGTAGAAATGATGCCGGGGGCGGCAATGATTCATGGGTGCACATCGCTTAAATCAAGCGGCGAACACAGCAACGTGCGACCGAATCGATAGGTTTAAATGGTCTTCAAAGATATGTATGTATTATTGTATAAGACATTGTTTATTTTTATACATGATAAGCTACATTTAGCAATGCAAACTGTGTATATTTTCTTACATAACGTGTTCACTGTTCGGCATGTCACAACAACTGGCAGTCAACCAACAGCTCACCAACACAAAAGACGTCCTTGATCAACGGGTCACGAGGACACATGGAAGTTGGAACCACGTAAACAACCTTTGTGAGATTCAGTGAACCCTTGGGGTGGGGTCGTATGATCCGGGTCACGGTGCCCAGGAATGAACTAATCAAAGTAAACGAGGGAGGCTAGGAGTGGTTTATTGAAGAAAACTGTTTCACTTATTTAAATTATAGTTGCATTTTGAGCGTTTTCGAAAATAACTAATATACGGATTTACTTTCATGATTAATTATAATTTACCGTTTGTTATTTTCCTTTTCATCTTTTCTTAGTCCTCATAAATTATGCTGGCAAAAGTGATATAATATTTTAGGGAACATGTTAGACAGTAAAGGCATATTCAGGGCACGTGATATCAAATAACACACACAAATCAGAATAGAACGCTTCAATCAATAGTTCCTCATCAGCTCGACATATGGCATGGTTGTGAGTCTACACACTTGACTTGATCCGTGACTATGTATAATACGTATCGACCCCACACAAGAGTTCTGTGTGAAAGGTGGAATTGTAAGCTTTGATGGGTTTGGCTCTTTTACCAAACATCTACAAAACACCTTCATATAATGGGGACTAATGTACGTTTGTATGTAATGAAAGAGTGATTGCTTTGACGTCATGAACCGTTTAGCCTTTAGCCAGTAGCGACCCTTTTAAATACTAGCTGAATGTCGTTTATCAAAGTGACTAGCTTGCGCTTTCACCATGCCAACAATTGTCGGTTGTGTAGAACGCAACATTAAATATCTACTCCCGGTCCATATGCTTACAAGTCACTGCTTTTAGAAATACAAAGCCCTTTTTGCACATTTTCCCTACCGCCAGAAAATGTATTTATACCTGCATATACCGACGCCGAGGATGCCGACGAAGACGCCAAGGACACCGAGGACGCAGAAGACGCCGACGACACTAAGGATACCGAGGAAACCGATGACACCGAGGACGTAGAGGACGCCAAAAACGCCGAAGACGCCGAGGATTCCGAGGAAGCCGAAGACGCCGAGGAAACCGAGGGTACCGAGGACATTGAGGACGCCGAAGACATGGAGGACGCCGAGGACACCTAGGACACCGAGGACACCGAAGACAACGAGGACGGACGAACATGACCTCACTGGTCTTTGTTCTTCAGACAACTAGGTTGACCTACCTCATCAACAAACTCAACAACGTATAAGATCGTTGATAGAGAACCTTAGAATAGTATCCGAAAGCGCCAGAAAGTTATCAGAACTTCATACAAGTAATCCAAACTACAGTCAACGGCCTTGCTACAATATGGTGTAATAATGTGTACATTATGTGCAGTGATACAAAACGTATATATTATTATTTTGGATTTGTGTGTAATAAAAAATGTTTGCACATGTAATAAACAGTATTCAGTACACCATTGATATAATACAAATGTGGACATGTGAGAGCAGTGCATTGATATACATCATGTTCAGTTCCACAGTTCTGTGTTCGTGTTTTCCAGACAAACACCGACCGACTGACACCTGACATGACTAAGCCATGAGTGTAAGGACACCTTGACGTGTTGTTGTTGTTGACAACTTTAGAGCTCGCATAAACAACGTTCTGCGAAAGCTGCTCATGAGCTGTGTATCATACTGACTGGCTAGCATCAACTACCAAAGGACAAACGACCAACTATATTTCAGACAACCTATGTTCAAGTACTATGATATGCTAACGTTCCATATAATAAACCAATAGGCAGGTCACAGTCATACGTCAACAAATATACATTTAATAGAGGAGCGGACAGAAACACGCCGTAACAGAAGCACGACAGCCGTATTTATAATGGAGGCTATCCCAAAATGAATCCACCACTATTTTAAATGCCATAAGGCGAATATGTCTTAATGCAAAAAACCTTGTCATTGCCGGTAGTGTCATTCAGAAGCGACCATGTCTCACCAGTGTAAAATGTGCTTTGCAATAACTGTACACAAAACGTTCCGCACGTTCCTGCTTTGGTCTGAGGGCGCACAAGAGTTCACAGTGCAGGGCGTCATGGGTGGATTTCACCGCCTTCTCTATTGTGTGAATGTTGCACTGGCCACCGTGCACACAGACAAGACCCATAATGTGTTTGTTACACGTGGGGTCTTCGTTGCACTGCATTAGAAAGTATTCGTACAATATTTCCACACACAGCTCGGATTGGGGATTAGTCCAAGAATGGGGCATTAAGCCTATTACATAGTTTGCCTGTGTCCATTCAATGTCTCTCTAAAATTTTTAAACTTTTAAGTGATTTTCGATGGGCCGTCAATTAAATAAATAATATCGATATGATACTTTTCGTGGTGCATGACACCGAGTAATAACCACTAAATACGATTAATTATCAATCGAAACAGAGCGATTCAATGCATAGTTCCCGACCACCTCGACATATGGCGTTTTTGTCAGTCTTTATACTTGAATTGACCCGTAAACACGTCCTCTACAGAGTAGAGGACGTGTTTACGTGTTTACTTCCTCTACTCTGTAGAGGACGTGTCGACATCACACCACAACAGTCATTGTGAAATGCTGAATGGTGAGCTTTGACTGTCACACCTCTTTCACGTGGCACCTGGGCATGTATTCATATAAGGGGGACTAGTCTATTTTCGTCCTTAAGTAAGAGCGATGGATTTAAAGTAATGACTGTACAGGTCGTATTTACGTATTTTGACTTTGAGTCTGAAGTGACCGTTTTAAATATTGGGTGAATGTCGTTTATAATTTTCGCCAGCATGACACATGATGACGTTTCGCAATGACAAGATGCAATTTTAAAATACATAAAATCTGGGCTTTTTTCAGCGTGTCGATCGGTCACTCGGGCACTAAGGCATTCTGCTAGCCAATAAATCCACAAGCCATTGAGATTCTAAAGGATTGATGGCAGAAATTCGTGTGAAAAGAGAACACAAAAAGCAAGCTATATTTGTAAGACGTTTATACATTGATAATAAGAAACTACTCGAAAAAGGTTGTTTTTAGCAGATATTTGGTATGTTGGATTATAATCGCCACGACCTGCAACACAAGCCACGAATAAATGAATGCATTATATAAAAAAAACACCAAGTTTATCTAAGATCGCCTGCAAATACATCGTCTATATTATATCCATTTAATACATTTATACGGCCACCTTCCAGACGCTAATGCAATTATAACTACAATGTATTTATAAAGACACAACACAGCATATGGACATGCAAGTGCCTTATGTTATGCAATGATTGCGGGGAAAACTACAACATTGCTCAACAATGCCTCGAAAACTAATACACATTTCAATATGTTAATGATTTTATCAGGGTTCGATTTGATCACGTCTTGTGTTTGATAACGGAGCAACTGAGTTTTAGCTCGAGTTTCTATTCTCCACGCAGTCCATTCTCGCATCAACGTGAACAATCGTATTAAAACAAAACGGTGCAAATAATATGTGTGGCTAAAATCAAACACACCCAAACCCTACAGTCGGGTGAGGTTGGCTGGTGGAGCAAGGTGGACTGTGTGATTGGAAGGGAGTCTTTCTTTCAGTGGGGAGTAAATTCCTAGCTCTTATAACTCTGGGATAGAAGGAATACTTATAATAACTACGAATAGTACTTCCAAAATTTAATGATTATAGAAGTAGCGTTTAATATGTACGCATTAGAAACCCAGTATTTCAGACGACGGCCAGCGTGTTTACGTGGGCGATAATTGGGCACATGATTATATTGTAAGAATGTAAAGGTTTATATCATTGCAATGTTTCTTCGAGATGATCACCTGTTGATCCACCGACGGAACCGCCACTGGAGCGTCGACAGTTTGTACGGCGACGTCTTCCCCACCACCAAGCATCGCTTTCATCAACGAAGAGAGTGGAGACGACAAGGCTGATCAGCAGTACGTACGTCAGCTTGCACCACCTAGTGAGGAGTTTGACGATACAAAATAATGACGGCACCTCGGGTAATGTCTATGAGAATATTCGCTCAAGTAGACTCCATTTCGCTGTGGGGGTCTACACGCACACGCACACTGACGTACGTACGCACACACGCACGCACGCGCGCCAAAACAAATTATCGATTAGTTTTAGGGAGGGAGGCGAACCCCATGAATATTAGGGCATATCGTCTAAAACCTACTTAGACACTCGCTTGGGTACTACTACATAACCCGCGGTTAGCACTCTCCCGCTCATATGATTCGTAGGAAACCGTGATCACAAGGCTTGCATGTGCTCAAAATAATAGTAACGGTGATGATGACAATGATAATTATAACACAAATATGATTAATATAAATTAATAAATGTATATTAATAAAATAAACACGCAGTCACACTACCTATGTTAATTATTCGCTTTTCGGCTATTCACAATGACTATTACTCCTAATATAACTTGCACGCACGCCATTGATCAATGTACCACGGGAACACATCGACAGTTGGCCACGCCTATGTCCTTTGCGAGTTGAGCCTTTATGAAACAGGTTTGGGCGGAATGACCCGGATCTTCGTGACATATAATGAGTTGTTCAATGTTAGCGAGTTGGGGCACGAACTATATTCGAGTGCAGTTTCGATAATTTTCAAGTGTAATAAATGTAAAATGTTAAATTAACTTTTTGTATAAAAATGTATTAACTATTCATTATTATAGCAATTGCACCTTTTCTATACTTCTGTAAAACCGACAGTGGCAAAGTGTTATAAACGCTGTGATTACATAATAATGATCGGCATTAAATGATGTATTGTTGGTTACGTTTTTGTTGCGTTTAAATCTATTTACAAACGATATGTCTGAAAAGGCTTGATTCGCGGGTAACCCTAAAAAAAGGACGTGGCCACTTTGTCAACATTTCATGAATAAATGGCTTCTTAACAAACAGGGTCACGTTATTCAACGGTGACACCGCTTTGATGAAATGTCTGCTGACGTTACATAGCAACAACATACACATGTTTGTGGTGTATTTTTTGTTAAACGGCAATCGTCAAATAAACTGTGGACTTTGTATACTGCTTCATGTGTTGGGAATTATCTACCTCATGTATGGTATGTTGATGTACAACTACCGTATGCAATCAGTAATCAATGTGTCCTTGTATGGTTGAGACCCGGCTGTTAGTTTGTATGGACAATAGGTACACGGAAAACAATATACTTTGTTCTATGGCAAAAAGGCAGGGATACTCACCGGAAATTAACTAATACGGGTTATGTTATGCAACTGTAATTTCCGAATATTGCATAATGCAAAATGTACTTTCTTAAATAGCGCGGTATCATGTCATTTGGACTGCTCTAAGGAATTTACGTTTCACTCCCTGGCAGACCTGTTTATTCCATCGTCATCACAACTAGAATGGGAATAATTCAGCCACGCTGCAATTACTGCGCGAAGAATTACGTTCATATATCCTCCTATGCCCGTAGCTGGGCGAACTGAGACAAGGTGGGGCGAACGACATTGCCAACGTTTCGAAACGGCAGCAAGAGTATTTGAACACGGGTTCTCTCGATTTCGAACCCGGCGTGCTAACCGATACGCCACCTCACCCCATGTCTATCTCCCAAAATAACAAGGTAACCAGGACGTCTCACTTTTAACGGATGAACCATTTCTTGGATATTCATTGGTACAAAACGAGTCTTTACAGTTTATTGGTCGGAACGCAGTACATATTCTTTTTAACAGATATGTGAATAACACAGTATTGTGTATTAAGCATGATTGAAACATTTAGCACCATTTAAATTGTCCTAGAATAGCAATGATCACAAATATTTATCTGCTACAATTAATTTGGAAAATCAAGCGTGAATTATTAGACTCAAATCTGTCACGAACAAAATATGCTATTGCGCAGGCGCAACTGATTCAATGTGTTTGGCTTTTTTTACAAGCAAATAGGAAGTCCTCTTCGTTAAGTTCTAGGCAAATCAATGTCCATATTATTATATATATTCGTAAGAGAATGAAATAACTATTCAGAAAGCAGTAACATTATTGTTATGGCATTTAAGCGCACTGTCGACCTATATAACATCGGTCGTAAATGAAGGTTCTCTAGCGGCAACTACGACCGTACTGCACGTGTCCATTGCAGCACACGTTGAAACGACTGTTGTAGGCCCGGGAACCGCAACAGGCGTTGTTGTTCCTCTTGACTTGAAGTCTTCCGGCGCAGAAGATGTTAAAAATACTATTGTAGGCCCTGGTACTGCAACACGCGTTCTTGTTCCCCTTGAATTGAAGTCTTCCGGCGCATCAGATGCTGAAACGACTATTGTAGGCCTTGGCATCGCAACATGAGTTGTTATTGCCCTTGAATTGAAGTCTTCCGGCGCAGCAGATGTTGAAAGTTGGATTGTAATTGCCACAACCTGCAATACACACCATGACATTTTTTTTCTGTTGCTGTGTAAAAACTCAATCCTCAACTGATTTATCATATCGCCAATCTGGTTAGTTTATGTCCAAATATGCAACCTGTGAATAGTTTATGTAACATCTGCAGTTGATTAAAACATGTTTATTTTTGTTCAAATCATATAAAGAATTTACTTTAGTCATTATGTGTGGTAAGGCTCAAAATAGTGGATATACAATACGGTAAACCATGTACGGGTCCACACCAATCATCGTGATCTCCATTCTCTCGCCGATCACATGACAACAATACGAAATTTCACTAAGGGTGAAAGTCGCTCGAGTTTTCAGCGTCCGTTTTTTCACTTGATTTAATGTTTGACCAAACATTAAGTAATGTTATCGTTTGTTTGATGATTTCACCCAGAAAATTTACTTACAAATGTTACACAAACGAGCTGGCATGTTGCAGTGGATATTAGGTAGGTTTGAATTTTCGCAAAACATTTCAAATGACACTAGCAAAAAAATCGAGGGACATTTAATCATCGAGATTACGAGTTCCCGTGTGCAGGCCTTTTGCATGTGGTCTGTATGCTTTATAAAGAAAACTCTGTCGTACGCAGTATTTCTGGCAACGGCCGGTGTGTTTACATGGGCGATTATTATGTACACTCGTTGGATTGTGAAAATGAATGATATTACTGAGATGATTACCTGTTGATCCACCGCCGGAACGTCTGGAGCTACGGCGACGTCTTCGCCACCACCCAGCGTCGCTTTCATCAACGAAGAGAGTGGCGACGACAAGGCTGATAAGCAGTACATACGTCAGCTTGCATCACCTAGTAAGACATTTGATAATAATAATAATAATACATTTCTTATATAGTGCGCCATCCAAATAATTGTTCTGGGGCGCTCTATAATAGTGTATATATTATAAATAAAATCATACACATTAAAACCACTAATGTATAAACATATACAATTATTACTAGGAATACAGTAAAATATATTGTCTATGTAAATAGTTAAAATTAGTAAACACAAATTAAACTTATAAATTAATGAAGATATGAAGTTAATTATAATAATTAATAAATGTTAAATTAGTAAGGATGTTTCAGTCATTATATATTATCTCAAGGAATTGGCAAAGAGCATATACGCACGCACCAGAATATTGACATTACATTAACACAATTTACGAGATGGTTTAGACAAAAGTCGTCAGAAAGGCCTAATGTCATTCAATTTTAGGAAATACAAAACACATACAAACTGGACACAGGAATACAAAACACATTCAAACTGGATACAGGAATTAAAAAACACACACAAACTGGACACGGGAACATGGAAGAAAAATATAAAATGGCAGATAAATTATTCAAATTATTGGGTTAATTAGAATAATTATAACACAAACAAAGAAAGAAGTAATTATACATTATTATATAGAAATATGTTATGACAAAAGTTTCACATCTATTTTCCAAACTTAAATATTAAGGAAAGTAGCATAACTAGAGAACACAAAGTAACGAAAACAAGATAACACTGTGTATTATAGATAAGAAAGTAGTTAATCTCGCAGAGGATCATATACGAATTAAACACAATATCTACACATTCTGTAAACGTGTGAGTATGTTAAAAAATTGTCGTCCGCAATGTATTACTTTGAATGGCAATAATGTTAAATATTTTGCCACTACTGGCGAACCAAGAAATTGGATTTGTGTTGGTCACCGTATCAACGAGTAAACAGAATGGAGCATTTCTGATATAGCATGTGTCTTTTCCGTACGGTAAATCTACATGTTTTTCATTTCCGCATCATTGCTGTAGCAATGAAAGGTTGTGGAGTAATTTTATGGAGGAGTGCGATCACGATTAAACTTCTAAACGTCTGAAGGCCTTTCTGACGACTTGAGAAGTTTTTCAACGAAAGCACCACTTCAACGCCTGCGGCTATCATTGTCCCATGTCAATTAATTCGTAGTTGCAAAGTCAGGCTTTCATGTGTTCAAAATAGTGACGGCGATGGTGATGATAATAATCATAATTATAACAATAACAAATTAATTAATACATATTATTAATAAAAGATACAAGCTGTATTCGTTACACAGTAGGCACTCTATTTACATTAATGCAGTTTTGTGATGGCTGCGACAAGGATGCTTCACTGCGAGACTACCACTGACAATTGACTGGGCTACAGGCAACTTTTATAGTAGAAATGTTACCAAGGAGGCAATGATTCATGGGTTCACATCAAGCGTTGCACAATGCAAGGTGCGAACATGCATGTTTTAACAAGATTTAACAAGATTGCCATCTCGAACAACAAGTTCCAGATGGCAAGTGGACAAGGAAGCCATTGGCTTATCGAGAGTCCAACAAATTTCTCATCTATGTGTAGCCCGCTGTTATCAGATATCTGTCAATTCTATTTTTAAACATATTCACACTACTAGCATTAAAACAGTCATTTGGCAGTTTGTTCCATTCATTCATCACCCTCTGTGAGAAAGAGTGCTTTCTCATGTCCAACCTACACTGTTCCTTAACTAATGCTGCTTTGTGTCCTCTGGTTCTACGGCCTTCTTTAAGTTTGAAGAACATATTCCTATCAATATCCTCATAACCGTTCACTATTTCAAATACTTCTATTTGTTCTCCTCTTAGTCTCCTGGTCTCTAGTGTTGTCAAACCACATTGTAATAAGCGACTTCCGTAACTAAGGTCTCTCAATTCTGGAATCATTTTAGTTGCTTTTCGCTGTATTTTTTTCTAGCTTATCTATGTCCTTTGTACGATACGTCCTCCATACTTGAATACAATATTCGAAATGTGGTCTAACTATTGCTTTGTTCAATTAGCTGTTTCTTCTAATACGTGATAGTTCTCATAATTAGCCATATAATTTGATTTCCTATCGAAGCAGCAATCCCACATTGCTCTGAAATTTTCATGTCAGCACTAAACGTTACTCCTAAGTCATTTTCTTGTGTGGTTCTACCTAGTACAGCATCCACCATTTTATATTCTTCGTCCATGTTTCCATGTCATATGTGTATACATTTATACTTTCCACAATTTAATAACATTTGCTATTTTTCTGACCATTTAATTAATTTATCTAGATCATCCTGTAAACTTTGTTTATCTGTATTATTAGTAACTTTCTGAATACTTTTGTGTCATCTGCAAATTTTAGTACTTTGCTAGATATGTCATCTTACAAATCATTTATATATATATTAAAAACAGTATAGGGCCAAATATATATCCTTGTGGTACCCCACTCAGAACAGATTTCCAGTTTAAAATCTCACCTTCTACTATTAATCTTTGTCTTCTGTAGGTAAGCCACTTTTCTATCCGGTTGATTACATCATTACCTATATCATTACCTATATCATGGGCTTTTAGTTTAAGTAAAAATCTTTGATGTGGCACTTTATCGAAAGCTTTCTGAAAATCTAAGTAGACAATATCCACTGGTGGCCCGTCATATACCCACTTTGTAATTTCATCCAAATACACGGATTTACTTTAATGGTTAATTATTATCTACAGTTCGTTATTTTCCTACAAAAAAAGATATATTTTTTAGTACTCGTGTGTGTTTGTGTGTGTGTGTGTGTGTGTTTGTGTGTGTGTGTGTGTGTGTGTGTGTGTGTGTGTGTGTGTGTGTGTGTGTGTGTGTGTGTGTGTGTGTGTGTGTGTGTGTGTGTGTGTGTGTGTGTGTGTGTGTGTGTGTGTGTGTGTGTGTGTGTGTGTGTGTGTGTGTGTGTGTGTGTGTGTGTGTGCGTATGACCGATAACATTATGGCAGCAGCTGACAGCTATTCGTCGCCGAACAATGGAGTTCGCATTAACCTGTGAATAAGTTGATCACTGCGTGACGCCCGGTGCGCCATGACTCGTCAACTGACTGCTATTTATCGGCGAACATTTGGAATCTAATTATTGTTCATCGGACGGAGTGCCGTGACTCGTCACCTGACCGTTATTTAAGGGCGAACTGTTGAATTGGAATTGCCACGCTAATCGGTGGCTATAATGCGACGGGCAGTGCGCGTGACTATGTATGAACCATGCAATCGGCGGACATCGCCGCATCAGCCCGTGCGTTATACAGACGTTCGTCATTTTGTTGTTTAAATTAATATGTTTGTGATACTGTGATCAGAATAATAATGTTCAGTGGTTTTGGATTTTTTATTAAAATATATAATATGTTTATGTTGGTTTTATAGCGAGTTATTGGTATTTGGTTCGCTTACCCCAAACAGTTTCTTCTGGGGCTAAAGTAGGAGTGTGGTGCTTGGTGCGCATGAAAAAGGTGCATGTAAATGTGGGAAATATAAAATTTTGAACAAAATAGTGCAATTATAAAGTGGATTAAAATCAGATGTCCTCCTTGTAGACGAATGAGGTGAGCTCGAGGGGCAAAATAACAGGTGCTTACAGCTGGTTGGAAGGGGTGAACGGAGGAGAGTCTTATTATTTCAGTGGGGAGTAGATTACAGGCTCTTTTGACTCTAGGATAGAAGGAGTATGCATATGTGTTGATGCGTGCTTGCATTTGTATATATTTATCATGATCGCTGTTTCGTGTATGGGCGCGTGTATGGGTGAGTTGGTTTGGCAGAAAAATATTCACGAAGTTATGTTTAATTGTGTAGAAGAAAGTGAGTTGGTGTTGTAATCGTCGTTGTTCTAATGTCTACCAGCCAAGTTTGTTGTGTAGGTCTATTATGCTTGTTGTACGGCAGTGATCATTAAGGACAAATCGAGCGGCGCTTCTTTGTATTTTCTACAGGGTGTCAATGTTATTTTGTGTATGTGGATTCCAAGCTGTTGCTAAATATTCTAATTTGGGTCTTACTAACATATTATAGGTTGCCTCCTTTACTTTTGGTTTGGCTGGATGGAGTGTTCGTTTGAGTATGCCAAGTGTTTGTGCATATTTTGATGCTGTGGTTTTTACATGCTTAGTCCAGACCACTTCAATATATGATTAGGCCTTAGTATGGGTGTGAATTTACTCGAGAAATCGGCTGGTTTGAAATGGTGTAGGTGAACTGGCTAGGTTTGGACTTGTGAGTAATTTTGAGTAGGTGTAATTTTGATGTGTTGAATTTCATTTGCCATTTGTTTGATCAGTATGTCATGGTCTGCAGTTGAGCGAATCTCTGTATACACAATTGAGTTATCAACAAAATGTCGTACGTTGGAGTGCATTGTGTCAGTGATATCATTTATATAAAGTATAAAGAGGACAGGGCCAAGGACTGAGCATTGGGGTACACCAGATATGACGTTTGCTGGAGATGAGTGTGAACTATTTATTGACACACATTGGGTTCGATTAGCCAGGAAATATTTTATCCAGTATAGCGTGATCCTGTGATGAGTTTATCGAGGAGTCGTTGATGGGGAACACAATCAAAGGTTTAGAAAAGTCTACTAAAATAAGATAAATTTGTTGGCGTTTGTTCATGGAGGCAGCCCAGTCATGAACTGCCTCCACAAGCTACGTTTCACAAGTCCAGATCGGATCCATGCTGGTGAGGGAGAATAATGTTGTTGGCGCCGAGGTGTTTTCACATTTGGCTAAGGACAATATGTTCCATCACCTTGCACAGAATACAAGTTAAACATATTGGTATATAGTTAGCAGGGTAAGATTTATTGCCTTTTTGTGTATTGTCGTGACACGGGCTGTATTCCAGGCTTGGGGGAGTTTGCCAGTGGTGTATGATTGCTCTATTATGGGTGATATCTCTTTAGCAGTTTCCTTTAGTATTTGTGCAGGAACGTCATTGCCCTGGAGCTTTGTTGGGGTTTAGAGCTTCAAGCTGGTGTTTCATTCCGTTTAGTCTGATTTCTATGATGGGCCTTTTGTTAGTTTGGAAGTTGCTCATTTGTGAAAACGGATTTGAAGTGGTTATGCAGGTCATTTGCTTTGTCATGGTCAGTTGTTTTCAAGTTGTCATTTACTTTTAGTGTTGGATTGCCAATATTCTCTGTTAGAGGAGTTGGACACACTTCTTTAGTGGCTCCGTTTCGAAATTGTTTGAAGTTTTCCCAATGTTTGTTTTGGGTTTTCTTTTCTTTAGCGTGAGTTTGTCCTTTATTTGTAGTATGATAATGCTTCTTGTGATCCAGGGTATGTGTTGTTTATATGTTGCCATGCAGCTAGGGATGGATTCTCCTATCAGGTTAGAGCAGTATTTATGATAGAAGTTCCAATTTGAGTTTACATCTTGTTCGTCTGGTTTTCGAGTAAAGAACTGCTCAGCTAGTTCGGTGCATAACACCAAGGACGCCGAGGTAACCAAATCAATCAATCAATCCTTTATTCCAGCACACCATTACAATACAATAAATTACAAGTTACTAACAAATGTGCAACAAATGTGAGTTGGTGCAGAATACACATGGGCGAGTTGGAAATGGGGTGAACAGAAGTGCAATAATTATCTATGGTTCACCCCGTGGCGTGTTAAGCCGTAAACGCAATTGATACGTAATTATATATTTGCATTTCTTACAACATGTAACAATTGAAAATCTTTGCTAAATCAATTGTGACTAATGCGTTGCAATGATATCTAATTTGTAGCACTTTTTAAGTGTTTGCATAGTTCTACAAGTGGTAATGCTTTCATTAAGAGAGTTCCATAATCTCGTTCATATATGGAGATGCACATTGATTTTGCATTAGTACGAAAGCGAGTTAGGCAGAATGAATCGTTCTGTCTAGTATCATATACAGACACATTCGGTTTAAAAATGTTTAGCAAATTACTTGGTAATTCATTATGAAAAGCCCTAAACATAATACTAGCCGTCTTGAGCTTAACTAAATCTACACATTTTAGAACGTCTAATTGTTGAAAAAGAGTGCACGTATGTTCCTGACGTTTTACTCTACAAATTAACTCGATTACTCGTTTCTGTAATAAAGTAATGCCATGAATGTTTGTGGTGTAGGTGTTTCCCGAAATTTCACAGCAATAACTTAAATGTGGTAAAAACAAAGAACAGTATAATATATACATTCCATTTCGATCAATGAGACAATTTGCCTTGTAAATGACTGCTGCAACTTTAGATAGTTTTAATCTGACCTTATTTATTTGACATTTCCAGTTTAGAGATTAATCAATATATACACCTAAACATTGTGTTACATGTACTCTGGTTATTTGTTGATTATTAATGAACATATTAATTTCAATATCAGGTGGACGGTTCCGGAATATCATGCAATTTGTTTTTGACAGGTTTAATGTTAATTTATTTTCAACAAACCATTTAACCAATTTGGCAAGTACCACATTTATCATACCTTGTAATTATTACCAGCGGAAAATATATTTGTGTCATCCGCAAAGAGTATAAATCGAGCTAGTTTTGATAGACGTTACAAATATCATTAATATAGAGTACAGATAGCTTTGCACCTAAAATGGATCCCTGAGGTACCCCACGTGTTACATTTAACAGCTCCGAGGCGCACCCATTTATTTCAACGAATTGCTTCCTTGTTGGTGGGGTAACTTTTTATCCAGTCATTTACAACTCCATGCACGCCATAGAAATATTTTTTTTATAAGTATTTCGTGGTCAACTGTATCGAAGGCCTTTTTAAGATCAATGAATACACCTATAGCGTGTTTCTTATTGTCCGTTGCCTTCCTCTATTAATTCCATTACGGCATGTGATGTGGACATAGCTTTACGGAAACCGTATTGACTTGAATTTAGTATGTCCTTAGCGTTGTCTAGCCTATTGAGGAACAGTTTCTCCAACATTTTTGAAAATTGTGGCAAAAGAGAAATTGGCCTATACTTTCCTATGTCCGTTTTGGCACCACTTTTTAATATAGGTTTTATTTTGGCTATCTTCATTCTAGAGGGAACACACCAGTCTTAAACGAAATATTACAAATGTTTGTGACAGTTTTGATATAACGGGTATGACTTCGGCTACAACATCCATGCTAGTGTCTTCAAAATATGTAGATTTTATTCGTGTACACGCTTTTACACTATTAATAACCACTTCCTCATCAGCGGGTTTTAAGTATAGATAGTTTTCCATCCTGCCTCCTAAATAATCATAAATAGATAAATTTCCATCAGAATTAGTAATGTATTTTGCTAAATTATAACTAATATTTGTGAAGTACTTATTAAATTTATTTGGTGGAAATGTCTTTGTCTCCACACTTTATATGGATAGGATATTTGATCGATGGACGTTGCTTACGAATTACAGTGTTCAGTATCGCCCATGTTTCTTTAATGTTTCCTCTCTTTTCTGCTGGCAATTTACTGCAATAAGCCTTTTCGGCGGATCTTAATATAGAAGTTAGTTGGTTTTTGTACGCTTTGTATCGAGACTCAGCGATTTCGGTTCTATCCCGAAGAAATAATCTGTAAAGATGATTCTTCTTACGACATGCGCGTTTTAAGCCGTTGGACAACCAAGGTTTTTTCTACAAGTGTCTTTAATCGTTACTTTCTTTACTGGACAATAAAGGTTGTACAATGTATTTAATATATTGATAAAATTACCATAAGCGATATTAACATCATCTGAAGTCAACACGCTTTCCCACTGTTCTTGCTTCAAACTTTCGATACACATAAGTATATTGTCCTCTTTCAGGCTTCTTACATTTCTAAACGTCTTAGATTTATTTTTCTCAAGTTCATATTTACATAATAAAAATATTTTAGAAGGTCTCTGATGTCAGTGATTAGTAACCCGCTATCACCCGAGTAATTGATTTGGTTGGTAACTATATTATTTATTAAGGTGCACGAGTTGATGGTAATTCGGCTCGGTTTTACTATTAAAGGGTATAATCCTTGACCATACATACATTCTAGATACCGCTTTGTTCCGGTGTGTGTTTTCTGTTTAAGTAAATATTAAAGTCACCACGAACAAATTTGGTTTTACTCGGGTTGGTATATATAAGTATCTGGTCCATGTACTCACATAATATGTCTATGTCTGAACCCGGAGCTCTATAGACACAGCTCACAATTATGTTTTTGTGTCTAATTCGATAGTGACACATTCAAAGAGATTATCAATTTCAAAAGATGTTGCTGTACGGAATGTTCAGTTAAATCTGTGATTTACGAATAGTGCGACACCTCCCCCTTTTCTTGTTGTCGTAGCGACGTGAAAAACTTCATATCCGTTTAATAAAATGGCTTCAGTTGTGTTCGGTTCAGCCCATGTCTCCGAAATGGCTATTATGTCAAACGATAGTGTTACGATCATCAAGATACTCCTTAATTTTCTGGAGATTCTTACTTAAAGCGTCTAGCATAGAAACGGATTAGTGAAAAGTCACTATCGGATTTTAAATTACATGCAAATTGTCGATCACTATAGTATTTACCATTAGTATGCGAGCTCTGGTTAACGCTATTGTCTAGCTCAACATTGTACAAGGCATCGCTGGGCCACAAATCGTCGTAATCATACAATTCAATATTTATATCTGAATGCGTATCATGTAATATGTGTAATTCTAAAGAAACATTGAATGTAATATCGTTGTTATCGGAATTACCAAAGACACAGAGGACTGAAGAACGTGACCTGAATACCCTTTGTTCTTCAGACAGCTAGGTTGACATGCCTCACCAATCAACTCAACAACGTATAAGAGCGTTTATAGAGAACGTTGATATAAATGTGTCAGAAAGCGCTACAAAGTTACCAGAAATTCACGCAAGTAATTCAAACAAAAGTCAAAGGCCTTGCTCTTTCCAATATGGTGTAATAGTTTGTATATTATGTGCAGTGGTACAAAACGTATATATTATTATTATTCTGGATTTGTGTAATATGGTTTATATACATTTATGTATGGCACATATTAATGGCTTTGCCGCAAACGCAAGAACATTAAAAATATCTTCTATGACACCGGTTGACAGTAACATAGCTTGACTGTGACTTAGCTTGCCAGTGACACATACACATCACACGTGCCATTTAAGTGCAATTTCCACAGAACACAATTTACTACTAGCGGCGCATTTCAATATTGGATACAGTTGATGACGCACGTATAGCGGTTTAGAAAGCATTGCCCAAGACGCTCAGCTGCGACAATTGTAAAAGACACGCAGTTTGTTGATCACTCTGGGTGTGCTTTAGAATTTGCCGTACAAGCGCCTGCATGTAATTTCCACAGTGCCAGATGATTGACAAGTCACCTGCGTTTAATTGCCCTGAAGTAGGAACAACAGCAAAGGCTTTGCTGGTGTTGTATCTGTTATATACACGATTGCATGTTCATAAACCACCAACAGTCTTTATTAAAATATATACAATAAGAGCACTGGACGTTACTTATTTCAGTTGGTGGCCACGCAAAGTATGGCTGGCTCGTATGGCTGGCTTTGTCTAGGCGGGTACATTACTTAGGCCCAACTTGTGAGTTACTGGCAACACCAATGGCAGAAGGCAACAACAATGACAACCATGTAATAACATAAACAGTTTAATCAAGGACACAAATGAACAACTCTTTAATAAAATAAGTATCAATCGTAATACAAAGCCATGAAATGGAATATATAAATAACACGCACGCACGCACGCACGCACGCACGCACGCACGCACGCACGCACCTAGTCATCGGGTGTCTTATATATTTAAAATAAGCAAAAATAGACATAGTGCAGGGTATTGCCTTATCGGGCGAGTGGTATGACGTGGCCGTCGATTCGTGCCGCTGCACAATGAGCGGTACATAGTTGATAAATGAGTCTTGCAAGGACGTAGGTAGAACCATACACGCAAGGACGTAGATAGAACCATACATGCAAGAACGTAGGTAGAACCAGACATGCAAGGAAATAGGTAGAACCAGACATGCAAGGACGTAGGTATAACCAGACAACTGTCTGCGACATTGGATGTACTTAATAATAATTGTTTTTAATAAGACCAGTCACGACAACATGGTCTTGTTTTGCGTACGTTTCCAGGCACCAGACAAACTGGCGCGTCAAATCTTAAGTGAATGACTTCCAAGTCGAAGTCATGTCTCGATTCATTCCAAGTCAAGTCGAAAATTATGAAAATGGGCGACTCGAGTCAAACAGGGTGGTGTTTGAGGAAATTCCGTAAGTGTTACAACTTAACTTAACGATCTTTCTAAAACAAAATACATAATTTACAGATAATGTCCATAGGAAAATAGTATGCGGTCCATTTTCCAAACATATCCTTTCTATATAGAAATGTTGGCAGTGGCGTCAAAGTGAGAAGATATCCTGTTATTGCTCAGATGATTAATTGACATACTAAACTGGGGGATTGGTTAGAGAACACATTGAATATCATGGCTGAACATTCTGGCCTCACGTTTTCCTATATTAGGTCTAAATGCTTGATTCGACCAATTATAAACCGTGACCTACAAGAACGAACCAGAGATGCACTGTACCAGCACGGTATTAATACAGTTAATGTGTGTTATTATTGTTATCGATTCACACACAAAAAAACAACGTTTTACCGCCATTAACCGCATGTGTGTGAACACTGACAATATTCTCCCGCCGGCCGTTTGGGGCACAGGCGTGTGCGGATATACCCCAGTCATATGCGGATATGCCCCAGTATAGTAAGTTCATCTACATAACGTGACGTCATGGTGTAGATGTTATTAAACAACATATTGTATTTGATTCGCCCGTATTAACGGAAGTATGAGTCATTATAGGAGGTTGTTCCTACAAATGGTGGGAGGTTGGCCTAAGAAATATGTGGGAAGTGGTATTTTGAGGTGGGGTGTGTTAAGGACAGTAAACTTATGACGCGAGTGTAACGTGGTTTCACGTTCGTGTATCTTGAAGTGTTTAATTATTTTTTGGCATTCTGTCTTTTGGTTTTCTTCGTCGCACGGCTTTTTGTGCGCGCTGTAGTTGAGACAGACCAATATCACGCAGCAACTTCGCCAGGTATCGCCAAATTTAGGTAATGCTATAATAATATAAACTACAGCTGCCTATGTTGTATTAATTATTGGGGTAATGATGGAGTTGTCTGAAGAAACTTTACGTATGTGTATAGCATTGTGTATAACATTTATTCGAATATGCCTGCAAAAAAATTTTGTCGAACGCATGTGTGAGAATTTTTATAGTTAGCGACCATTTAAAAACTATAAAACCTAATATACGTAATAAAACCTTGTATAATAATAGCCGTAAAAATCGTAATCATTTTGCGAAAGGCGTACTTAGTAGATTACAACTACGAGACAACAATATTTCCACACGACGCTACTTGTTGTGTTAAGCGATAATAAAACATCACGTCACATCAGGCTAAATTCAACAGAACAAACTAAAGTGATAACTTGGTTGTTTGTGTTTACACAATTTCAGGATGCACAACATTATCACGGAATTATCTTCTAAGACTTGATACTTAGTGCTGCCAGGCAACATCTCCAGAAATGTCGAGGTAATATTGGCAGTTGCAATGGTGTCTAATGACGTGTTGCCGTTGTGTACCATTGTCAACAACTTGGTAATTGTTGGCATAACGTTACGTTGTAACAATTGAATTACCCTATAGGGTAATTCAATTGTTTATAGAAATGGTAATAGCGGGTTGAATAAAAAAAAAATAAACTGAGTTGAAACGCACACCCTTTTACGTTATTAACATCAGTTATATTTGTACTGTTTATTTTAACAGCAACAACGTTTTCATGCTTTTGCTCGTGTACTCGGGTATCCAATCAAATAAGAACCAAACATGCTATGTATCCAGTGTTTCAATAGTTCCATTAACGGCCCCATCGAAGGCGAGGGCAACGGGAAGAACAAACCTGGTCAAAGACGGGCTACGTGGATTGACAACGTGAGTCAACGGGCAGCCGGGCTGTGCAAATGGCATTGGAGCTAGCGACTCCCCTGAACGACGGGAAGAAAGCAACACCCCAAACTGGCTAATTACGAGGTAATGACCCCGTCAATTCGTAATTACCAGTCGATAACTCGAACTTTGAATGGAAGCGCCAGTTGTCGACTCTTAATTATAAGTTCACGTGGGATCGTGAACTTAACTTACAGGACGTAAACTTGTAAACACCAGCATACTTGAACGCTGCATGGTGGCTCCAGTAGTGTGGTGACCGAGAAGCCATTCACGTGACATCAGTGACGGTGAGGCACGACTTTGCATTGAATCCGCGACACAATAACTCCCGGTCGAAACCATTGCCTTCATAGAATGATTTTGTTCGTCCTTAAATTAGGAGTAGCAGATTTTACACAATGAGAGCAGGTGGTGTTTATCCCGTATAATTAGGTGACGTTCCTGTTGCCGAGAGGACGCACAATTTAAATATCAACAACTGGAGTAAAATTGTGAATAAAACTTGTTGTCAACATGTAAACAACTCGGGTGACAGCGCAAACATATCACGTAAACATATCAGCAACAAGACCATTGACAAAATGCTTTAAACTGTTGTTTCTGTAGATAATTAAAAGTGTTTCCCATCACCGATAGATCACATTTATTATTCTACGTGTTTTTTTCAAATGATTTTACTTCTTTTTGTAAATATTTGTATTGGTAGATTTTACATCACGTAACGCTGGATTAGGGAAACATAATAGAGGTCATTCGATATAGCCCGTGGCGCCTCTGGTGGATAATATAACACTATATTTTAAACGTTAAACTTAGAGAGCACGCTCCCCGATAGTGGCACCACTCAGCACTACTGCCACAACTTGTTTATATATTAAACATATACAGTTTTGGAGTTATTCAAAGGATTGGTTGATTGGGCAACGCCATTGTTTTTTTACGACTTGTGGCGTCATTCCAACTGTGCAATTGAGTATACGTATCGTAGTCTCAAACAAAAACGAAGAATCTGCACATCAAATGTAAGTTGTGGAGTTGGTGAAATGGTGAGTGGCGCCACTTGTGGGGAGTTTTATCACATAGGCGAGCCACACGAAATAACCCGTTGTAACTTGATTTGGCGCGGACGCCATGGTAACTTGGTTTCTCGTGGTTACAGTTCCAGTGTTCATGTCATGACTACTTCGTTCAGCGGTCGGTCCCGATATGTTCATTGTATAAATAAATACACGTTAGTGTATCATCAGGTTCGACCTACGTTAGTAGGCTTTTATTGATATAATATTACAAATCACTACCGTAGGCTATGGCGAAAGTCCCTCAGGCACATATGGAGAATATCATCCATGGCAAAGGTAAAGATGAGAACCTCTAGCAACCAAACGTCGCCCTTTTTATACCTAGTGAGTCTTCTTGGTGCGTAGGAATTTCCTTTGAAATGTCGTCGATTGGAAAAAGTCCTTTCTCTACGTTATCATTCCGCTCAAAGCGCAAGGTGGCTCTGGCGTTGTCCTCTACAGTCGTCGTGCCGCGAACGTCGTGCAAAGACGATTTGGCATCGCCTCGCCGATTCGATATTAGCTGCATATCTCGGCTTTGTTTTCAGTTAATTTCTCACGTTCACGCCCTACTTCTTAACTTTAGGGAAGCGAAGGCACTTCTACATACTCGCTCGAAGTTATACCTTACACGAGGTTGACTCAAACTTGTCCTTCGTCTGACACCCGGGCGCTCACGCTTGGCTATGCGATCTCACATGTGTGTCCAATCTCTTTTTACAATCCTTGTTTCAGAGATAACACATGACCCTTGTTCAACAATCACCGTCTCCTGGTCTAGTCCACTAAGAAACCACTCCTTTAATATTTAGTGTAAATAACCTAAAACACCCATAAATCGGGTAATACTCCGGTCCTTGCCTACTTAATACGCATCATTCTCTAACACAGTCAAACCCGCGCTGTCCACAGACACGGCCATGCTTGAGCAAGCATATTACATAATGCTAATCGGCTCCAGCAAAGGCCGATGAATTTATTCATGCTTGAAAGGTTTAACTAATTAATAAAGCAAGAGGAAATAGTGTTCTGATATTTTTTTAAATGTTACAAACATACAAACAAGACAAAACACTTTAGTTGGCATATATATCTGCTGGGGAGAGCCATCATAACACATCCAACAAAAACAAACTGGTGCTGGAAGCCTGACACTTAAAGTGCTACAACTCATCTTAAAGACGAGATCCTAAACAAAATTATTTACAAGCTTCCATAAATAAAAACTAGTATTTATATCATAGGTGTATGAATTGGCAAACGTGTTATTCGAGATGCTTTATATATGATTCCCTTTTAAGTTGTACTAATTTGTTAGAATCAGCATAATATTACATTTGTCACATCAAATATTCATTGTATACAATGTTTTACAAAACGTTGTCAGTACAAAACTAGTTGCGTCTGAATTCGGGATAACAATTTATTCACTAAAAAACAACTATAATGACAGCCATCATCCGGACGACTTATTGAAATGATAGTGACCTGCAAACTATGAAGAGGCAAATAGGAAGTACGTTAGACGGCGCGACATGTTACGGAATGAAACAGTTAGACAAAAGGCGGTATCTCAAGTCAGTCATATCGATAACATCCGAGAGGAAAATTAAATAAACTTGGTCATACCGTGTCAATTAGTGTTTATCCTAGCCGTTGCGATGATTTGTAACTCTTGAAAACGTAGCGATTTCACTACTTAACATCGACGCAAGGATTTCACAATTTGACAAAATTACAGGTGTTTTAGCAATTATTATACGGAATAACGAAGAAGTACTTATAAATAAGAGTAACCAGTTTGCCCCAGTGATGATCACACCTTCTCATGTTGGTCAAAACCGGCAAACAATATCCGTGTCATGCTCAAGTGGCGCCCTCTTGTCGATCGATCTCGCGCCCACACACACTCCACACACAAAGGATAATATGCCTGAGCACTAGTCACACACACACACACACACACACACACACACACACACACACACACACACACACACACACACACACACACACACACACACACACACACACACACACACACACACACACACACACACACACACACACACACACACACACACACACACACACACACACACACACACACACACACACACACACACACTTATTTTATTATTTTAGACATCATCGCAAACGAGTGATAGTGCGGCCGTCGACGGCATGGCGGAGGGAGCGGCAACGAATTTATGTCGATATATGCTTATTAATAAACATAGACATTGGACCACTGCATGATATTTAATATATTTAAATATATACATAGCTTATCTAGAAGTAATTCTTAGCAGCATGTGCGCATAGGATGACAATACAAATTAAACACGAGATTAATTTATCACCATGTAGTTTGTTATGGCAGTGTGTACGATTCCTCGCTCAAGTCGTCACGTCCAGAAAAAAATCGCTTGTTTATTTTGTTATTATTTTAGTTGGTTAATGTTGGGTAAATTTCAGCATGCTTATAAGACAAATAAAATATATTTATCTGTTTTATTATATAACTTAGTCATGAAATGTATTAATATGGTATAAGTGAAGTCACAAAATAATTCATGGATTTCTAGTGACACAGGTAAAGTGATTTTTGTCAAATAACATTCCTTCAAGTCACACCATTTAACATGTATTATTAGTTGCTTAATGGAACAATTGGAGTTGACATTAATCAAATTGAAATATATGCTAGTGTTGTGATTAATGCATATAATTATTAGGGAAGATGACGTGCTTCACAAAATGTTTGAGTTTGTATATAGGCATCGTATCGAGCATTACTTGCATTTGAATATTGTATTGTTTTTATTAAAATATTGTGAAAGATTATACATATGGAACATTTTATTCTGTTCAATAGCACAAACAAGATAATTAAGACATGTTGCAGCCTCGTGTAACACCGACAACCAGTTACTGGACACCATCGACATATTTGGACATCACAATCCACAGAAAGCTTTCATGATATTTACTGTGTCATTATTTAAAATAATATTAAAATTGATACTGAAACATTCGTATTACATGAATTACGAAGCTTCTGCTGTGACTGAATCTGGTGGTTTATATTCACAGATGGAGACCACCATTGCTAGACTTCATAGTATATTACTGCATCAAAGACAGTGAATAGAAAATAATTAAATATATAGTTTTAATGTTGTTTACTGTAAATTATGTAACATGTTCTGCAAAAGGTGATAATGTCATTCCCATTGACTAGTACACAATAAATTGTAATAACTATGCCTTCCACACTGTTAAATGTCCAATCACTTACAATGCACATGTATTCCTATTCCTCTTCCTCGATTTTGGTAATGAAGTTAATTGAACATGTAGTTTTACAGTAAAAACCAACAAGACACAATTCTTTCAAATATTGTTTATACACTACAGAAACATTAAACATATCTGAGATGGTGGCTCCACTAACTGCTCAGAGAAGTCCAAATCCCTGCAGCCCAGGCATAATCAGCAAAATCTGGTCTTGAAATTACAACTTTACAGCCTGCATAGTAGTCCTTAAAACAAATTTAGATTATGGAAGCGACGAAAAAGGTGGGACATTTCATAAAAAAAGTGGGCCAAAGAGAAAAAGCAGTATTTCCCACCCGAAATCAGTAATGTTGACATCTAAGTATACTTTAAAATTATCTATGGAACACACAGTTGACCGTAGTTCTTGTTGCTATAAGGAAGTAACTGTTGCAGTACTCAGTCGTGTATATATATATATATATATATATATATATATATATATATATATATATATATATATATATATATATATATATATAATGTCTCTAAAATCAGCTCCTAATTACAATTTGAAAAGCGACGGAGTATTGTCAACATACACAGAAATTCCTACTTCTTCAGTGATCCATTTCTGCAACCTACTGAAATGTGCGGATGACACAAAAGTGATTAGAAAGGTTAACACTGATGGTGATAAACAACATTTACAAAACGATCTAGAATTTTTTTTTAAATATTCTTAAAAATGGCAGATGTTATTACATTTTCGGAAATGTAAATGCCTACATACGGGACAGTGCAACTTGGATGTATTATTCTTAACATATCAACGACTTGGACGATAATATAACAAGTAACATACTGAAATTTGCGGATAACACAAAAGTGTTTACAAAGGTTAACACTGGTAGTGATAAACAACATTTACAAAACGATCTAGACAGATTAGTGAAATGGTCTGTGAAATGGCAGATGTTGTTCAAATAGTTAGGCCTCATTTAGAGTACTGTATTTAACCAGATTAAAAAAAATTGCCATCCGAGCCAAAGGCACAGTTGGCAAGTTGACAAGGAAGCCAACGGTTTATCGAGAGTCCAACAATGTTCATATTCATGTAACCCGCCCTCATAAGATATGTGTCAACCTTGTTTTTTAAACATATTCACGCTGCTAGCAGTTATACAATCCGTAGACAATTTGCTCCATTCTTGCATCTCTGTGTGAGAACAAGTACTTCCTGATATCCAATATACACTGATTCTTTACTAATTTTACCTCGTGTCCTCTATTTCTGCTATCCTTCTTGGGTGAGAAAAACACATTTCTATCAATATTTTCAAACCCATTCAATATATTAAAAATTTCGATCTGATATCCTCTTAACCTCCTTGTCTCTAGAGTTGTTAAACCACATTCTTTCAGGCATTCTTCATAGCTAAGGTCTCTCAGTTCTGGAATAATTTTAGTTGCTCTCCTTTGTGTGCGTTCAAGTGTATATGTATATCCTTCTTACGATATGGTCTCCATGCTTGTATACAGTATTCAAAATGAAGTCTAACTATTGCTTTTTATAAAGGTGTAATTTACGTTGTCCTTGTATGTTATATTTCTTCTAATTAACCCAAGAATTTGATTACCCTTTGAAGCTGCCATACCACACTGCTCTGAAACTTTCATATCAGCGCTTATTGTAACTCCAAAGTCCTTTACTTTTACAGTAGTACCCAGAACAGTATGACTCATTTTGTAGTTTATATCCAAGTTCCCATGTCCTGTATGTAGACCACACCTGGGGCCGAAGTACTCGGTACTCGTGTACATTTTTGAAATACTCGTACTTGTAGAAATTATGGTCATGTACCCGTACTCAATGTACTCAGATGTTACGAGTACATTACGAGTACATATGGGTACTTTTTCAATGTAATATTGTGAAAATTATTTATTTTCTTATTTTATCAAATCACTAACAACTACAGACCTGGGGCCGAAGTACTCGGTACTCGTGTACATTTCTGAAATACTCGTACTTGTAGAAATTATGGGCATGTACTCGTACTCAATGTACTCAGATTTTACGGGTACATTACAAGTACATCTGAGTACTTTTTCAATATATTGTGAAAAGTATTGTATTTAGTTTCTTATTTTATGAAATCATTAACAACTACAACAATAATTTTTAAAAAGTATGTTAGCTAATTGTATTATATGAATTAAATAAAACAAATTATGTTCTTGCATGCATCTCAGCTGATTTATGTATGTTTTCTAATACAGGATCATTAAAAACACTTATTTCAATTATATTGCAATAACCATGATATTAATTGCAATGTAATAATTATTAGTGTTACATTTATTATATGTGGTTTAATTTTCACTTGGTATTGATGAGTTTTCACAAATTCACACCATGGTTAACTTTTCTGCACATTGAATGCACTGAAACCACAAAGGCTTCTCTTCAACAGGCAGCATCTTTTGATTATTTTCTCAGTCAGAAACCCTTAGTTCATATCCATAGTTGTACTAGTTCCCACTCCAGGCTATGATCCTTGGTATTTGTTTAATTAAGCCAGAAAGTCCAGTAAGCCCATAATGAAAGGATCATTCACCAGTTAGTCATGAAATGCCTTTGTTGCTCTTACAAGTGACAGTGCTAAGTACTGCTAGCTGACTCTTCTTCTGAAGAAGTTTGGAGACTTAAGTCTGATCAACTGCCATTGCATAGTCAACTCTTCCTGAATTATATAAATTAATTTCCAATGTTTATTTTAAAAATACGTTATTATTACTATACATAATTACTATATGATACAAAATGTACTCGTGGAAATGTACTCGTACTCAGCTTTGAGCAATGTACTCGAACTCGAACTAAGCCATCACCAATGTACTTGTACTCGTACTTTACTCGTGAAAATATACCCTAGGTCTGATGTAGGCATATACATTTACCAAAATTGAACATCTGCCATTTCTCAGACCATTTCGCTAATCTGTCTAGATCATTTTGTAAATGTTGTTTATCACCATCAGTGTTCACCTTTCTAAACACTTTTGGGTCATCCGCACATTTGAGTACGTTACATGTTATATTGTCATCCAAGTCATTGATATACATAAAGAATAATAAAGGTCCTAATGTTGTTCCTTTTGATACCCCACTCAAAACTGATTACAGGTTAAAACTATGGACAAATGAACTAGTATACATAAACCAGATAACCTGAATATCAGTGTCACGTACCATTTCAATGCAACATTTCATTTCTTCGGGCGCCTGTGTTGATTCTTGCGCCAGTTTAGATTTAACAAGATTTAACAAGATTTGCCATCCAAGCCAAAGGCCCAGATGGCAAGTGGACAAGGAAGCCATTGGCTTATCGAGAGTCCAACAATGTTCACCTACTTATAAACCGCCCTCCTGATATATGTGTCAACCTTGTTTTTAAACATATTCACGCTGCTAGCAGTTACACAATCTGTAGACAGTTTGTTCCATTCATTTATTGTCCTCTGTGAGAACGAGTGCTTCCTGATGACCAATCTACATTGATCCTTTACTAATTTTACCTCATGTCCTCTAGTTCTGCTATCCTTCTTGAGTGAGAAAAACATATTTCTATCAATATTTTCATACCCATTCAATATCTTAAAAACTTCAATCTGATCTCCTCTTAACCTCCTTGTCTCTAGAGTTGTTAAACCACATTCTTTCAGGCGTTCTTCATAAATAAGGTCTCTAAGTTCTGGAATCATTTTAGTTGCTCTCCTTTGTATGCGTTCAAGCGTATCTATATCCTTCTTACGATATGGTCTCCATGCTTGTATACAGTATTCTAAATGAGGTCTAACTATTGCTTTATAAAGAGATATAATTAACTTTTTTCCCTTGTATGTTATGTTTCTTCTAATCAATCCAAGAATTTGATTACCCTTTGAAGCTGCAATACCACACTGCTCTGAAACTTTCATATCAGCGCTTATTGTAACTCCTAAGTCCTTTTCTTTTACAGTAGTACCAAGAACAGTAGCTCCCATTTTATAGTTTACATTCAAGTTCCCATGTCATGTATGTAGGCATTTATATTTCCCAAAATTGAACAGCATCTGCCATTTCTCAGACCATTTCACTAATCTGTCTAGATCGTTTTGTAAATGTTGTTTATCACCATCAGTATTAACCTTTCTAAACAGTTTTGTTTCGTCCGCAAATTTCAGTACGTTACTTGTTATACTCTCGTCCAAGTCATTGATATAAATTAAGAATAATATAGGTCCTAATACTGATCCTTGAGGTACCCCACTCAAAACCGATTTCCAATTTGAAACTTCTCCATCTACTACAACTCGTTGTCTTCTGTCAGTCAGCCATTGTTCTATCCAGTCAGTTATGCTATCCCCGATACCATGGGCTTTTAATTTAAGTAGCAATCTTTGATGTGGCACTTTGTCAAAAGCTTTCTGAAAATCTAAGTAGATAATTTCTACTGGCGATCCCACGTCTATCCACTTAGTGATTTCTTCCAAAAAACATAACATATTTGTTAAGCATGACCTCGCTTTAAGGAATCCATGTTGAGATGAATTTAATAATTTATGCTTAACGAGGAAGTCCACCATATGGTCTTTAATTAACCTTTCTAATAATTTACAAATCACTGACGTTAAACTCACTGGTCTGTAATTCTCTGACTTATTTCTCGAACCCTTTTTAAATAATGGTATGATGTTTGCTTCTTTCCATTCAAACGGAACAACTCCCTCTTTTAATGACAAGTTGAATACTCTTGCAAGTGGTATACTGATTTGATCTACTGTTTCCATTAGTAATTTTGGAGGAATCCCATCCACCCCCGGTGATTTGTTATCCTTCATTGCCTTTATTTTCTTAGCTACCAATTCTGGAGTTACAACTAACGGTCCTAAATAGTCAGATTTAGCCCCCTGAAATTTAGCATCAGCAACTGGTAATGAACTAATATCTTCTTTGGTAAACACTGAACTGAAGTAACCATTTAGGTCTTCCGCCATTAAAAACCCCTGTGATATTATATTTCCAGCACTGTCTTCTAGAGGTCCAACCTTGTCTTGTACGTTTTGTTTACTCCTGACATATGCATAAAAACTCTTGCTGTCAGTTTTTATGTTACGTGCCAGTTTTTGCTCATAGCTTCTTTTAGATTGTCTGATTTCAGTTGTAGCTGCATTAAGTGCCTCTTTGTATTTTGCATAGTCTTCTTCCTTTCTGGTACGCCTATAAACCCTCCACATAGTTTGTTTTAGCATTATTTTTCTAATTGCCTCTTTTGACAAGTGTTTCTTTCTACACCGTTTTCCTTGTTTTCGGAAGGGAACAAATTTATCAATGATACTCTCAATTTCATATTTTAGAATATTCCAACATTCAATTGCAGTCTTATTCATCAGCATGTTATTCCAATCTAGCTGTGCTAAGTATTTTCTCATATCTTTGTAGTTACCTTTGTGGAAGTTTCTCTTGTACGTTTTCTTATTTTTACTTTCTGATTTTACATTGATGTCAAAATGTATTTGATTATGGTCACTATTACCCAATGGTTCAACTATTTTTACATTGTCCACTAATTCTTTTTGTGATGACAAAACTATATCTAATACATTTTCTCCCCTGGTTGGTTCTAGTACGTGCTGAGTAAGAAAGCTATCCTGGATTAAACATAGAAATTGTTGATCCTCAATCCCTGTTGATCCTCAATCCTTGTATGTGTCCATGGTTAAAATATCCCATTATGATACATTCCCCTTTACTAACTTCCTTTATAGCGTTTTTTATTTTTGTGTTGTCCTCTTCGTTTATGTTTGGACTTCGGTAAACTAATCCAATAGTTAATTTATAATTTCCTGAAACAATTTTGCACCAAACAGCTTCATAGCAATCTGCTTCCCTTTCTAGTTTTATTTCATAAGCCTGAATAGATTCTTTAACATATAAAATAACTCCCCCGCCCCTTCTTCCTATTCGATCTTTCCTAAACATTACGTATCCTGTCAGTCCTAATTCAGCATCTGTTATATCTATGTTGGCCCATGATTCAGTTATACCAATTATGTGAGGGTCAATATCTTCTACCATAATGTTTAATTCGTTTTTCTTATTTACTATGCTCCTTGCATTTAAACATACGCATCTATAACCTTTTTCAGAGATGTTTTTCGGATGATTTGATATTGGATTATCTGTGCTAGTGGCCTCTTGTTCTGCTTGAGACACCTCTAGGTAACCCCCTGCACTTCTAGTTTAAAGAATGTTTACTTCCAAAAATATTTGTCATTGTACCCAAGTCGCTATCTACTGCTGCTGAAAGTTTGTCCGCGAATACTGCCGCCCCTTTCCACTTAAATGAAGCCCATCCTTCATGTACATATCAGCCCTCCCAACAAAACTTCCCCATAAATCCACAAATCCAACTTCCTCTTCCCTTCACAGCCTCTGGACTAACATGTTAATTGCCATCCCCCGACAATTTCGATATTTATGACCCCTCCTGCCCATTACAGGTAAAATCCCTCACAGTATTACCTGCTCAACCCGCGTCTGTTTTAGTGTTCTGACCAACTGCCTATATTTCCTAACTATGGCAGTTGTACCCTCCCTCTCTACGTTATTTGTCCCTACGTGTACTAAAACAGATCCACCCTTACCCGAGCCTACGATGTTTTTTACCCTCTCAGTTATCGCCTCTATTTTGGCTCCAGGCAAGCAGACCACCACATCATCTCCCTTGTTTAAGACTCTGTCGGTCTTCCTAACTATCGAATCCCCCACAAACACCCTCGCTCTCTTCCTCACCCCCTCTATCACTGCTGCAGAATAACTCTTCCTTTCGATCCCCTCCATCACATTCTGTCCTGACTCCTTCCCTTCCGTCTCCCCACTCCCTTCTCCTTCCCTCCTGTCTCCCCTACTCCCCTCTCCTTCACCTCCGGTTGTTTTCCTCCCGTCTCCCCCACTCCCTTCTCCTTCCCTCCTGTCTCCCCTACTCCCTCTCCTTCACTCCGGTTGTCTTCCCTCCTGTCTCCCCACTCCTTCTCCTTCCCTCCTGTCTCCGCTACTCCCTCTCCTTCACCCCGGTTGTCTTCCCTCCCGTCTCCCCCACTCCCTTCTCCTTCCCTCCTGTCTCCCCTACTCCCCTCTCCTTCACCCCGGTTGTCTTCTCCCTCCCGTTCCTTTCCTTCCCGTCTCCTTACGTCCTATCTCCCTATGACCTGTCACCTTCCCTCCTCTCAGCTTCCTCCCAGGCTGAGGTGAGCTCTCCCTAGCATCTCTTGTGTCTTTCCCCACTTTATCGTCTACTGTTCCCCCACCGGAACTACTGGCACAACTCCCCTGTTCCCTTCCCACCATTGCCACAACGAGCAGCCTCAGCTCTTCCAACTCCACCTCTAGTTCCTTCATCCTTGCGCATCCCCTACACTCAAAACTAAAACTATCTGCCTGGACCTCAGCCCAGGACTTATCGCACCCAGACTTGACGAAATCTACCCAGTTACTGCAACTGCCACAAATTAAGTGCCTTGTGGCCTTTAACTGCCGTTTGCACGGCGCCATCATACAATTTAGTTTTAATTAGTTTGCTACGTTAGCCTTGAATAAGGCTGTTTTTGTGATCAAAAGAACACTTTAGGCTAAAAATCCTGCCACCTAGCGAATACGGAGAACACTGTGTAACAAAACAACGAAGTCAGTGTGTACTAATTTACGCTAAAATCCTGCTGTTAATTCCTTTTTACCGAAAACGTTGACTACCACTATGTCAGATATTACCTTATGTATGTAATTTAAGTAAATAAATCACTTTATCTTATATATATATATATTAGCTAATGTAAACGATAGCTCGATGCACGGGTTGAATGACCTGTAAACAAACTCCTTTTTATCACTCGTTGAGTTTGAATCCGGGAAAAAAAAATACTACCTCTGTTAACAACAACGGTTTCTTAATATATGTCTACAAGAAGTTGGTGAACAATATATGTATAATACTATTACTTATTCTAACCAATATTCACTGTTACTGACTATTCACTATGTTATCTAAATTTCCGAATTGTAAACACCCCTATTAACGCTCGCTGAATTCCCTGACAGAATCCGAAACTAACTTACTCTAAAATACTCCCTCTGACTAATAATTAACAAAACCTGTTTCCTAATATATGTCTACAATACGTTTGTGTATAATATATATGCAATAGTAATACTTATTCTATTTGATATTCCACGTATTTCTGTAAATGATCTACACCAAATTCAAGTCGCTGCACCAAGTCCAAGTAGCCGGAAGTAGTTGTGCCCTTGTTCTTTTCAACTATTGTTGTGTTTTCTGAAATACATTGCCAGTTGGTAAATCAGAGGCAATTTGTCCAAGGAAGCGAAAGAAAATAGCAAGAGGCGAGTGGACCTAGG
Organism: Lamellibrachia satsuma; assembly: GCA_033239005.1. NCBI lineage: Eukaryota > Metazoa > Annelida > Polychaeta > Sabellida > Siboglinidae > Lamellibrachia > Lamellibrachia satsuma. The sequence goes on along the minus strand of BSQZ01000074.1, from coordinate 2,935,626 downwards.
CGCCTCAGAGGAGATGCACTTACAATGATCCAATGTTAGCGTATTAATATATATATATATACATAGATTGCAAAGACAAAATCACTCTCTATTCCCGCTGTACTTATATGCTCTGCTTATTAGAATAAATTTGCTCTAACCCAAACTAATTTATTGCACCCAGTTATACAACAGCCAGACCAAAGGAAATGCAACAGTATCGGATTGTTCTATGAACACCGAAGAGGTTAACTTCCCATTTATTCGTGAAAAAGTGGAGGCTGCAGTTAAATACTTAAAGAAAGGGAAATAAGATGGAGTTGACAATATACCAGCTGAATTAATAAGAGCTGGGGAGAAGCTCTGACCAACATCCTGACAGCAATCTGCAATAAGGTCTGGCAGATAGTAGATTGGCCTACTCCATGGACCCAATCAATGGTCTTCACACTTCCAAAAAAGGCAACCTACAATTGTGTCAAAGTAAAGTCATGTTGAAGGTCATCCTTTACAGACTCAAGCCATAAGCAGAGAAGATCATCGCTGAAGAACAGGCTGGCTTTCGAGCAGGACACAGTACTACAGAGCAAATGTTCAGCCTTAGAATCCTCTGCGAAAAGTACTTGCAATACTAAGAAGATCTCTACCATGTCTTTATTGACTTCAAGTAAGCATTTGACAGGGTATAGCATGCAGCTTTATGGGCAACCATGAGGAAATACAACATTGGTGTCAACCTTGTCCGAGCCATAGAACATCTGTATGACAAGGCCACCAGTGCAGTCCTTATAAGTGACACCCTTGGATAATGGTTTTGCACCACCACTGGAATCCGCCAGGGCTGCCTTCTATCACCCACTCTATTTAACATATTTTTAGAGAGGATCATGACTGACGCCCTTGAAGATCACACTGGAACAGTCAGCATCGGAGGCAGGACAATAAAAAAAATACGCTTTGCAGATGATACCGATGGTTTAGCAGGGGATGAACAGGAGCTAGCTGACCTAGTGAACCGCCTCGACAATACTTCTGCGTCCTACGGAATGAAAATCAGTGCTGAGAAAACCAAGCTTATGACCAACAACACCAATGGCATCAGCAAGAAGATCACAGTGAATGGAAAAAAAATAGAAACAGTGTCCAAGTTCAAGTACCTGGGTTCAGTTATCGCGGATGAGGGATCCAAATCTGAGATCATTTCAATGATTGCCCATACAACAGCAGCAATGACAAGACTGAAACCAATATGGAAAGATAAAAACATCACCCTTTGATCCAAAATCAGACTGATGGGGTCACTTGTCGTGTCAATATTTCTATACGCATGCGAGACATGGACTCTTACAGCCGAACTACAAAGAAGACTACAAACCATGGAAATGAGATGCTATCGAAAGATCCTTAGCATCTCATTCAAGGACCATGTAACCAACAAAGAGGTCCACAACAGAATCAAACAAGCCATCGGGCCCTATGAAGATCTCCTAACGACGGTAAAGAGACAGAAGCTGAAATGGTATGGGCACGTCTCACGAACATCCGGCATGACAAAGACCATCCTGCAAGGAACTGTTAGGGGAGCAAGAAAACGAGGAAGACAGAGAAAAAGGTGGGAGGACAACATCAAGGAGTGGACAGGCCTGGAGACGCAAAGGGCGGCAGACGACAGGAAGAAGTGGAGACAGCTGATTTCTAGGTCATAGGTGGTGCCCCAACAACACTACGGGTTACGGGATTGATGATGATGATGAACTAATTCAGTTAAGTGGAGTCTGTACACGTACACGTAGTAAGATAATCAATTGGATTTGGCATTCAGCATCCGTTACAAAAACTGGTTCACTTTCACTTGCAAAAGGATTGAAGTCATCATCAGAGTCTGTCAACTCTGAAAATAGATTTGCAATAAATATATCTTTTTTTGTTTAATGACAATACTAAATGACAGATACACACGCATACATACATATATATATATATATATATATATATATACATAATGTCTCTAAAATCAGCTCCTAATTACAATTTGAAAAGCGATGGAGTATTGTCAACATACACAGAAATCCCTACTTCAGTGATCTATTTATGTTTGTGCATCCACCAATTTGTTTTTATTTCAATAATTGATTGGTTGTATAGGGACAGCATGTTGACATGCGCCCATAACTGGTGCAATGACTTTTGACACACAAGTCAATGGACGTACTACTTTTTATTTCTATTTTCTACTTCAAAAGTTGGGAACCCTGAAATACCGTTGGTTTGCAGGCCAGCTCTCATTGCCACTGGCATCTCCAATTTGTTCAACCAATCCATCGCTCCCTTCACATAATCGTCCTTACACAAAATATGAAAACAATTGTATCCTTTTGTATTCTCAAGGTGACTGAAGCACTTTTGATGATGGGTGACATTGTAATCATAAAAACAAATGAAGTGTCAGAAATCTGACTGAATATGTAATTAAATACTTTCATTTTACGTTCATAAATACTAAATTTGGAAGTTAGTTATAATTACAAGTTATGTACAATGCATGTGTGTGTGTACACAAGAGTTGTATCAATGTCTACGTCATCTCGCTGTCAATTAAAGGATCATAGTAGCCTCTTTATTTTTAGTGTCAAATTTATTACACGGACAACACACACATGACAAGACACCTTTACCTTTTACCTGTTTGTCTGAAGGCTTGCCTTCAACTGAAAAATAAATAAATTATAAAAGTTAAAAAAAATAGTGTTAAGTGATTTTGATATTTAAATATGTAATTGTAAATTATTTTCCACATCTGTATCAAAATGAGTTGTGCAATTAAATAAAGAAATAATATTTAGTGATCACTGACTGAATAAATAACCTTACCATTTGTTGACCTCTGGTCACAGTCTTTGAACATGACATGCTGCTTCAGCTATGAAAAAAGAATGAAGTATTATTATCCCAAGCAAATTGGTGTGGTCACGTGGATATTGTGCATGACATTTCAAACTGGTATAAAGTTAATATTACCCATTTGCAGGCCAGTCGTCTCCCTTAAACCTATGATACTACCAAGTTTCAATAATCACTTTGCTCAGTGTCATTACAGGGCATACATGCCTCGAATTTGGTGGCAGCAATTCCCTGGTAAGTGGCCATCAAGCCTCAGAAGTTAAACAAATGGTTCATAACCAAATCGGACATGCCTTACAATGTGTAACAATGGTGCACCCCAAACTCTATGTTATAATGTCATATTATATACAGTACATTCAAATTAAGGTTTGGAGTTACATTTTGCTTTAATACTAAAATTATTTCCTGAAGGTTGCCTTAGCCATCACAAATTAAATGCAGTTCACATTTGATGAAACATGAACATATTTTTTGACTGTTTATATATATATGTTTTTATGTTTAACAATTTCATAGTTAGATCTTAGTCTTAGAGTTTGACGCCATCGTTTGATTAGCAATCAGAGCCAGAGGCAGATCAGTTCGAAGAATGCAAGGATAGCTAAACATAACTATCCAACTATTATGTAAATAAATTCCTAATATGTTAATATGATACGATGTGGAAACTGCAATGTCAGTTCAATGTAAACACTATCCTCCAGTGATCAATCGCTAGTTGACAAATGTCACAATACCGCATTGCCACGGAATTGCGCGACGCACGAATTTGGCCTTGGGACACGCAAACATACCTTTTATATTTATTAAATCAATCAAGGGGAATAGTAAAGACACCTGTAACCTACCTGTTCATCGATGATAGGGGGCAGATCTTCAGAGACACTCCCACCAAACTTCAAGAAAACCTGGCTTGTGGCTTGTCAGTTAAACTTAAGGAATTTCTTATGTATACTCGGACCGGAGGCTATACCTAGTCCTAGACAATGTCCAAGACTAAGTACTTTATTTATTTCATTGAACAAATATATTACAGTTTCAAATACATGCATTTAACAAACCTACTAATTACGCCACATTTACGCACTGTGCTCTATAGTAGTAACAATTATACGTAAGTGATTTTCTAATTATATGTTGTTATAGCATTCAACACTTACTTCTATGACTATGACTATGTTCGAATGACTGCCGGAAATACGACTAACATGTCAAATTGATAAAACAACACGTAATTAAGTAAGTAAACATCTATGATTGTATGAATATATGTCTTTGCTTATATAACTGGATATACATCATTCATATATATATATATATATATATATATATATATATATATATATATATATATATATATATATATATATATATATATATATACATATATATACATATATTATATATATATATATATATATATATATATATATATATATATATATATATATATATATATATATTAGTGCCCTGCACGTGCCGGGCTTTGGGTCCAAGCCAGGCCCGGCCCGCAGCCCGCCTCTACATAATTTCCCGGGCCTGGGCCTACATATTGCGGGCACGGGCCGGGCCTGGGCTGAACAAAATTTAAACAAATCGGGCTTGGACCGGGCCTGGGCCTAGTGTAAGCAGGCCGGGCCGGGCTTGGACTGGGCCTGGAGATAATAAAATATTCATACAAAACCCAGATTATTAATTTTATTATTAATAAAAACTGATTATAAATTGCTCACAAAATACTTGCATACAAAGACATTTGTTCATGGGGCATTTGTTCACATTTTGTTTATTGTAGATGCTTGTTTCAATTAATTATACGGTAAGTATTGTATCGTTATTTCTGAGGATAAGCATGGTGTTGTATTCTCTGGGTATGTATATGCTATGTGCATGACTTCGTACACCTGCATAATGCATTGCATAATATTGCATAGAATGTAGCCTTTTGCATAGACCTAAAGGCCCCATACCAGGCCACTTAAGTTCACCTGGCCGGAAGCAGCCAGCCCCAAATGTTTACTTTAGACTTATTTGCACAGGCAATCAAGCCATGATAAACCATCAACTTATCACCATTTGACCCAACTAGTGGACATTCTATTGTCTAGGTTTAGGGCACTGCCCACTGCCCACTACCAAGTAGTGCCAATATCCACCCCAGTTGGTAATTGGTATTTCTCAATTGTGTGAACTAGTGGCTACTATTTAGTGTCTACAATTTCCCCAGTACTGATTCATTCACACTTGTACTAATTCACACATGTCTGAACCTGATCTGTCTCAGGCTAGTGACTGCAGGCCTGCTGGAAATGTATCTGTGTGTCAGTGCCAGTGGGTGACATTTAATTGAAATATCAATTAAAACCAAATTAACTGCCCTTACTGGTAACATTAATTAATTAAATTATGTTAACTTAGTTGAGCTAATTCAATTAACAACTTAAATTGGGGTTATGGCTTGCATTAAGGTTAAGGAGAATAATAACAATAAGTCTGTTTTACAGTTTATTTGTGTTTCGTCTTTCTTATAAGATTATAGGTTTATCTTCTCTAAACTTAGCGGGCCGCGGGCATATATATATATATATATATATATATATATATATATATATATATATATATATATATATATATATATATATATATATATATATATATATATATATATATATATATATCAACTAGCAACATATTTGCCCGGCAACTACGTGTCCACGGCAGCAGATGGCGGTGTCCTTGTCGTAGGGGTCGGGACCGCAACATGCATTATAACGGTACCTGGAAACAAGCTGATTGCGGCAGCACCTTTCATAACGATTATCGTAGGCCCTGGTAGTGCAGCAAGCGTTGGTTCTGCCTTTCCAGTTACTTACTCCGTCGCAGCAGATGTGGACACAACTGTCGTATTCCTTCGAACTTCAGCAGAAGGCGTTGTCGACCTTCACTTGAGCTGTTCCAGAACAGCAAATGTCGACTCTTGGATCGTTATTGTCACAGTTGTCTGCTGCAATGTAAGGCACGACCAAATGTAAGGCACGACCAAATGTAAGGCACGACCAAATGTAAGGCACGACCAAATGTAAGGCACGACCAAATGTAAGGCACGACCAAATGAAAAGAGTACGTAACACATAATCACACATTTTAAATGATCTCATATCACCTGCCAGTAAATTGTTCTCGTAGCCACATCATCAATTTATAACGATACCTTCGAATTAAATCACATTAATAATTTCATAGCTAGCCTACGAGTGCTAGTGCATCAAAGTATGTCATGATATTATGTGTGTTTGTGTTTTCTGATAGCTACGGAAAATGGCCAACATCGACACAAACAATAATTATGCATAATAAAACTCCACCCTCAACTCAATTAGCTTATCGTAAATCCAGTTCGTTGATGTCCAAGTATGTAGTGTGTGAATAGTTTAACAACCATCCGCAGTCGAATAAAAAGGTGTTGTTATATCTAGCAAAACTTAAAATAGTAGATAAACAAAATGGTAAACACTGTGTGGGTCAATGCCGATCATGTGCGTGACTTAAGAAATTTCACTTAGGTGAAGCCATTCCATTTCCACTTCAATTTCAATTAATGCTTGAACAAAAAATTTGGTAATTTAATATAGTTTGTCTGGTGATTTCACAAAAAAAACTACATACAAAAGAGTTGCAAAAACGAGCTAGCATGTTACAGTAGGCCTAGATACTAAGTAGGTTTGATTTTTTCGTAACATTTATTTGAAATGAGACTAGCGAAACAATTCGAATTGAGGAAGGATCTTTAAAATATACTGTATTTGAACATGCATTGTGTGTTAGTGGAGCAAGGTAATTCGGAGGTAGAGCGTCGGACTATATCTTGAGAGGACCGGGGGTTCGAGTTCTTCTGCTGCCGTTTCGAAACTTGAGCAATTTCGTTCACCCCACCTTGCCTCAGAATTAATATATGGTAATTACGGTGATAGGAGTCCAGTGATGGCATTGTAAGAACTAACATATTTCCCGCAGCAATTGCAGCCTTGTTGGATGCTTCAAAATAAGTTGAAATTGTGTTTTCATGAACAGGCCTGCTGGGGAGACAAAGCGTTGCGGGATCTGAATAACGAATATTGGAGGAGTGCGGTATAAATTGAACGCTTTTGACAATGCAGCGTCATACTGTAGATTCTGGTCAGAATCATGTCACAACATCTAACCTAATTATTTCAGCATGCTATTTGACGAAATTAACGAACCTAATCGAAAAGAAACATGTACAGAAGATTCCGTATTCGCACCAAAATGTGCAAATTATAAATGATCTACAAATACACGAGTAGTCGATTAGTAGGATAGTATCCTGAATCGTTCTAATAATAATATTGCTTCCTTTGCAAAGCCGAGCTGTGTATTTATACATAGCAGGACATTACAACTTTAAGCTGGCCTTTCCATTGATATTTCGAAATGTATTGATGTTGGACACCGTTTTGTCCAGCATATCGCTACTTTAGTTTCCTGGGAAACGTGTGTGGCTCAACTAGCACTATTCAACCAGAACTGCCCTAGCCCCGTAAGCACAATTGTGAATGGAATATGAATAATTGAATAGAGTAGGAAATAGCGAATATAAATATGTGTGTGTGTGTGCGTGCGTGCGCGCGTGCATAGGTGCGTGCGGGCGTGTGTGTGTGTGTAATGCGACTTCTTGATTGAATGATACACGCATGTACGCATTCACGCATATGCGCACAAACATTCACATTTCAAAGAATCGCTTTAACAAAATTTAAAAAGAGTGCCATCCAAGACAAAACACCCAGATGACAAGTGGACAAGGAAGCTTATTGAGTGTCCAACCATTTGTTAGGTGCTTGAAAGTCATATTTGTCAACACCTCGTTAATTGTGTCTTCTTAACTCCCGATTTTTGGACAGTGCGTCCGCTGTTGGACTTCCAACCAACTAGTGTCGATGGTATCTGCATATCTGTGCTATGTTTTCTCAAAACAGCCCCGGTCTCCAGAGTCGTTATCGGCTTTAGCAAAGAACCGTACATTATACAAGCTAGATACGCGTGGGATACAAATATACTACTCAAATAAGTCGTACAAACAAATATGCAAGAAAATGTTCACCAAATAATTATGAAATTGAATTTAAATGTGTATGCGTAAATGCCCTGAGCACAGCAAACGAGAAAAGCAAGACCAACGTTATGATAATGTGTATTGACCCTCGTGGAATAAGTCTCCCCAAACCGTAGGCAAATAAACTCAGCCCTCTTCGTGCCTCAAGTGGCACATAAGGCTTCCACAAGAGAGCGCCACTGCTGTCAGTTTGCGGCCTGTCTGGTGATGGTTTCCCAGGCCAGTCCGCATGCCTTCATCACTTTCTCCAGGGCTCTTCGTCAGATCTCCTTGGGACGACCTGTTTTCCGCTTCCCATCCGGTGCCCAGCGTAGGGCTATTCTGGGCAGTGCTTCTGGAGGCATTAGACACGCGTGCCCCAGCCATCTCCATCTTCTCTTCTTCACAGTTTGGGTAAGAGATTTTGCATTTTTCCTCTGGTGCTGTTCTTCATTTGAAATTCTTCTAGGCCAGAAGATTCTGAGAATCTTCCTCAAGCACTTTTTTTCTGGAAGGTATGTATTTTGTGGGCTTTTCTAGTTGTTAGTTTCCAGTACTCTGCCCCATACAGTAAAACACTGGGGACATTGCTGTTGAAAATTCTGAGTTTAATGTTGGTTCCCGCTTGTTTTGATTACAAAGAATGATCGGCACTAGAATGAAGTATTGTTGGTTACGTTTTTGTTGCGTTTAAATATATATATATATATATATATATATATATATATATATATATATATATATATATATATATATATATATATATATATATATATATATATATATATATATATATATATATATATATATATATATATATATATATATATATATATATATACATACACGATATGTCTGAAAAGGCTTGATTCGCTGGTACTCTGACAAGGACGTGGCCACTTTATCAACATTATTTTGTTTGTTATTATAGCAATTACATTTTGTCTATACTTCTGTAAAACCGACTGTGGCAAAATGTTATACACTCTATGATTACAAAGAATGATCGCTGTTTCGTGTATGGGTGCGTGTATGGGTGAGTTGTTTTGGCAGAGAAATAATCACGAAGTTATGTTCGAGCTCTACAACTTTAGAGCTCGAATAAATAACGTTCTGCGAACGCTGCTCATGAGCTATGTATCATACCAACTGGCTAGCATCAATGTCAAAGCAATGTCATCAAACTCTACTACAAAAGGACAAACGACCAACCATGTTTCAGACAACCTATGTTCATGTACTATGACATGCTAACGTTCCATATAGTTAACCAATAGGCCGGTCACAGTCATATGTCAACAAGTATTAATTTAACAGAGGCGCCACAGAAAGACAGGGAAACACGCCGTAACAAAAGCACGACAGCTGTATTTATAATAGAGGCTATCCCAAAATGAATCTACCACTATTTTAATTGCCATAAGGCGAATAGGTCTTAATACAAGGTGTCCTGCGATACTATGAAATGCAGGTGGTTTATATATTGTTTTGATATTTAAATGCTATGACAAAACATGTTTTCACTGCGGTGCAGCATATTGTTCTTCAATTAAGTTTACAGGCGTTGTATGACTGGCTGACATTATTTTAATAAAATGAGCAATATTATTACGAATTAGCACAGCTGTTGGAACCGGTTTTTCTCCGAGTCCAAGTCCAAATCATCAACATGCAAGTTTAAGAGGCGATCGACGTCATGCGCCGGCGCCGAGGCTGATATACAGAGACTGCAGGTGAGTAAGCGACGAGGTGTGCGCAGATATACGACCTCGATCTAGCTTATGTGATGAACATAATT
>BSQZ01000074.1:2838332-2920832 GCA_033239005.1 Lamellibrachia satsuma | reverse complement strand
GGTGCGCCTTCTTCTGTGCTAAGTGAAATCCGTTAGGTTTGGTGTCCCTGGATCCATTATTTTAACAACAATGATTAGATTGCCGTGCAATGCAGAACAGAACCATTTGGCAATTGAACAAGGATGTCACGAGCTTACCGAGAAGATTTCAATTATTACTCATCTATGTGTAACACGCCCTAATATTGTATTTGTCCGTTTTGTTTTTAAACATATTAACGCTGCTCGCATTTCCAAATTCAGTTAATTATTTTTTTAATTAACTTAAGATCCTCTGCGAGAATGCACACTTTCTGATATTTAATATACACTGTTTCTTCACTAACGTTACTTCACGTCTCTAGTTTTTCTATATTCCTTAAAGCTGCTTCTTCAAATGGTTCAGCCCATCGCGAGTCCGGTTCATTTATGTCCAGACGTGTAGTGTGTGACTAGTTTAAGTAATGTGCGCAGTCTGTTTAATAAATAAATGCCTATTTTTGTCCAAATCATCAAAAGAATTGACTTTAATCGTTAGATTTGGTAAGTATCAAAATAGTGGATATCCAAATTCGTAAGCACCGTGTAGATCAATGCTGATCATGGACGTGACCACCATCCTCTCGCCGATCATATTACAAAGTTACGAAATTTAACCAAGGAAGAAAATCGTGATTTTTTAGCATTTAGATTTTCGCATTAGTTAATGCTTGAGCAAGCATTAACTAATATAATAGTTTGTCTGATGATTTCACACAAAAAAACTACATATAAAAGTTGCACAAACGACTAGAATGTTGCAGTGGATACTATGTAGGTTTGGTTTTTCGCTTTCGCAAAATTTATTTGAAATGAGACTAGCAAAAAAATCGAATTGATTAAGCACCTTTGAGTGAGTAAAAATGCTTCCAATATATTTATCTTTTATATCATCTGAATCACCTTTTCTTTGTTGTTTTTAATCCACGTATTTCTCATAGCTAAGTTCTTTCAGTTTTGAAGTTTAGTTACTCTTCAATATATTCTTTCTAGCGTATATATATATATATATATATATATATATATATATCCTTTTACTGTGTCCTTCAAGCTCGTACACGGTGTTCTAAAAGAGGCCTAACATGTGCTTTAAATATAAGTATAATTACCTCTTTTCCCAATATGCTACATGTTTCCTTATCCCAGAGACGTCGAGTTGGTGTTGGAGTGAACATGTCTGAGAGTGGATGAAGTGAAAAGGGTGGCCGAACGCAGTTTAGTCGCAAGCAGATTCAAACACTCGCAGACTCCATCAGCACTCGCGCCGTTCCAACCAACATTTGTGTATATTCAACAAGCTATCGCGCCGCTTCAACCAGCAATCGCGCCGTTTCAACATGTTTCGCCGTTTCACCTCCCTTTTGTCCGCTACGGCGCCTCGTAAAGGACATTCAAATTGCAAAATTACAGTTTTGATTTATTGGTGTTAGCTGACTCACTCCACTGGACGGACATTGTTGTCTAGGTCCTTTTGTTGATCCACGCGGTGCAATTGAAAGTCGCCCACGTGAACCCCTTCACACGTCACTCGTTCAGCGAGTCTCACTCAGGAAGTTATCGCCCTTCCTGCTTCAGGTTAAAACCGTTGTGTCACCTGAACGTGTCTCCTAGTAGCTCGCATCGCTCTGTCTAATCAAGAATTGTTAAGTTCTTGATCCATTGAAGAAATTTTGCGAACACAAAGTTTCACTGATATTTTGGATGGTGTCACTAGACGTGTTATTTAATTTTAAGTATTCTATCACTTTTGTAACCATCAATATAATTTGAACATGTAAAACTAATGGGCATACGTGCTCAAATATTTGCAATACTATTTACATGTAATACTTTTATTTGCTCAGAGATATGAAGCCACGTTCAATAATCTATAGGGTCCGCTTACCATGGGAAGGGTGGTTATGATTAGAACGATTCTAGATACTACTATTCTACGATTCTCTATACTGTGTGTGCACAGTAGATAAGTATATGATGTTCTCATTCTGGGTCAAAATACATTTTGTTGGTATACATTTGTTTTCGATTAGTTTATGTGGTGCTGCAACACAATACGTCAACTTGTAAATTCACAACTTCTTGGAAAACGAATGTCATATACATTGTTATATTATCAGGTGTGTTCACAATATCTGTTTGTGTAATCTTATTATGACTGTTCACAACATTGGTTGATTGAATCTTATATCAGGTGTGTTCACAACGTTGGTTGATTGAATCTTCTATCAGGTGTGTTCACAACGTTGGTTGGTTGAATCTGATATCAGGTGTGTTCACAATGTCGGTTGGTGTAATCTTATCAGGAGTGTTAACAATGTCGATTGGTGTAATGTTATCAGGAGTGTTCACTATTTTGTTTGGTGTAATATTAACCGACCGACCGACCGACCGACCGACCGACCGACCGACCGACCGACCGACCGACCGACCGACCGACCGACCGACCGACCGACCGACCGACCGACCGACCGACCGACCGACCGACCGACCGACCGACCGACCGACCGACCGACCGACCGACCGACCGACCGACCGACCGACCGACCGACCGACCGACCGACCGACCGACCGACCGACCGACCGACCGACCGACCGACCGACCGACCGACCGACCGACCGACCGACCGACCGACCGACCGACCGACCGACCGACCGACCGACCGACCGACCGACCGACCGACCGACCGACCGACCGACCGACCGACCGACCGACCGACCGACCGACCGACCGACCACGTAATTGGTGTTTACAATATGGCCACGATTTATAATAATATAGTGCGGCAGGGCATATAAACATATTATCATAAATTGGTGGTGGTGGGTAAAAGGGTAATTTTTAAATAGCCGATATCACTATTTATTTGAATGGATATATTGAGAAATAGAGTCAGGATTTATATTAGTTTGTTACTGGCCTAAAATGCTGATTCACAGTGCTCAAATAATGTTAGGGTACGGTTTGTTGCTAAACAAAACATATCGCATCGGCGCATTATAACAATAACAGCCATTTTTTTATTATTTCATGCATATCGAATTAAGAAGAATGCGATGTGGTGGCAGTAACAATAATGGAGTAAAGGAGAACAATAACTAATTAATCATCCTTTCTGCTCTGATTCCAAACCAAATCCAAACCAAATCAGCGCTCTTCCATATATTACCTTTTTTCATTTAAGGTCCTATGCTAAATGTTTATGTCCACAATCATAATCGTCTACAGGAGTTATCAATGACACTTGGCAAGTACATTGTCATTCAACGTCGTAAATTGCCATTCGGTATATCGCTTAATCGAACGTGGGATGAACACAAGAACGGTTTCGGTGACATGAACGGAGATTTCTTTCTCGGACTGGAGAAGCTATATAGGATCACGACGAAATATTCAATTCGCATTCAAATACGGACTAATGCAGGGAAGTTGTTCTATAATGAATGGAATTACTTTTACATCGACGGAGAGAATGAACATTATATGATCAAGAGTATAACGGGTAACGGGGACAGAAACGTTAATGGATACTACTGTAGAGGCAACCATTAGTTAACATTAACATCACGTGTTTAATCCATGACAAAGATGGCAAAAGGAAATGTGGTTTTCCCAAAAAAATTCTGGTATGATTACACACACAGGTCTGGTGGTTAGTAATGCAACATTTGGTTATTGAACGCAGACGGACCCAAGTCATACGGCGCTGGTGGCGAACTAAATTCGAAGGAAGTGAAAATTCGCCCAGTCGGTGTTTAAATTAGTCAGTTCGTGAATGAATGCAATAAACTGCTGTTATGCAACCGCCAGGTGTGGGAGAAGACATTGAAATAGATTGAGCAGTGGATGGACCATGACTTTCTGTTGTAGTTTCAAACACAAACCTCCGTTATTCTTACACTGATATCAGGGTATCACTACAAAGGTGAATCACTACAACACATCGACATTGCAATCAATATGCACATTAACTGTCCAGCTGCCGTAAATTACTCATTTCAGGCCGAGTCAGTATTGCTTTGATGTAAGGCTACATAAATGTGCTTGCAACCAGAATATTACTGAACATGACTCATTAATGCATCATAGAATGTCTTACACAAATAATCATAATTTCAAACATACCATACATATTTGAATATCAAATAATTTATGTATTGACAACCTATTTTGTATGTAAGTGTCTTATTACAATTGTGTGTTATATGTTGCTGTGATTTATAAGAGCCCAGACGTTGTTTCCCAACATACTTAATATAGAACGATCGTTTATAATACATAATTATAATTTGAGTGATGTGCATACGCTCATACCATAACCAATGCCTAACCCAAGAATATTCATGAATGTCGACAATAACGAAAATATGTATCTGTCGGTCTAAATCATGGTTATAAATCTATTATATCCGTATTTTGTAAAACAAAACTTTGTGATCAGTAATAGATGAATCTAAGAACAGCGCAAACTGGCTGGTGTAATAATCGGTTGCCTCAAGTCACCGTAACTTTCTTTGACGAACTAACCTCTCACGGTTTAAAGTGATGTACTGTTCTTGGCCCAGACGATCCACTCGACGGGAAGTCTCCACCTTTCATGTATCCCTGACATTGATGTCCAACACCAGGAAGTCCTGATATTCCTGTAGGTGAAGATTCCATATGAATTGTATAACGTGAAGTGATATATTTAGTTTTATATAGGAATGCATTTTTCCTCCTGGCAACTGCTCGTGATTTGAATCTTTTATACCACTATTGGTGAATGCGTCAGGTTCAGTATCATCTTCAAATTCAGTGATGACTCTCACAATCTCTGGCACGATATCACCCAGCGTCTCAGTGCGTAATGTTAAACGACTGAAGTATTAGTCATTGGAAGATGGGAAACTGGAAAAAAAATCATGATAACGCTTGGTTACACTAATAGCACGATACAAAAAAACATGTCCGAAATGGATATATATCGAACTTGTGCAAACCTGCAAGATACACCAAATGCATCACAATTGTACGAAGCAACAAGATCTTGAACATCGCACGATATACGAAGCATGCCACAACCAGACGATACACGAAACATGCCTCATTTGTACGATACACTAAACGTGCCCTGGTAACACGATAGGCCTGCACAAAACACGATCAGTCCAATCGCACGATATACGAAACATGCCCCAAGTGCACGATACACGAGACACGGTTCAACTGCACAATACGGAACACGGTCTAATCATACAATACAAGAAACTCCAATAGCGCGATACTGTGAAGAATGCACCAATGGCATGATACAGGAAATATTCTCCAATGGTTTGTTACAGAAAACACGCTTCAATGGCATAATAAAGAGGTCAGAGCAGAGTGCAAAATTGCGTTGGTGGCTGATTACAAGAAAACTTGACCATCAAAAATTCTGAAATTTATGTACGCCAACTCCCATCATCTCATTGACATGCTGACAAATTTTTTTCAAAATCACATACTTTTAGCTCTTTTAAAACGCCCCTCTCCCCGTCAATGTTTACTAAAATATCCATGTATTCATGCACCCACGTGGCCCATGCCAGAACAATTCCCACAAATCACTCCACATGTTAAACTCTAAAAAACAATGCTATATTCCACAGCAAATAGCTTCTACAAACCAACTGTGAATATGCCTGCTCAATTGCATTAATGTCACATCATATGAATTGCTTAATTTCACATATCACAATTTAATATGCCTCACACTTGTATGAAACAATAAACAGGAAGTTCAACTGTGGTCTGACCCCTACAGGAAACACGCTCCAGTGGCATGGTACAGGAGACACTCACCAATGGCATGATTCAGTAAACATTCTCCAATGGCATAATACAGGAAGCATTCTCTATTGGCATATTACATTAAACACTCTCCAATGGCATAATAGAGGAAGCTCTCTCCAATGGCATAATATGGGAAACGCTCTCAAACACTCTCCATTAGCAAAATACATTAAACACTCTCCAATGGCATAATACAGGAAATACTCTCCAAATATATACTACAGGAAACACCATCCAATGTCATACTAAAAGAAACACTCTCCAATGGCATAATACAGGAAACACTCTCTATTGGCATAATACATTACATTAAACATTCTCCAATGGCTTAATACAGGAAACATTGTCCAGTGGCATAATACAGGAAACATTCTCCAATGACATGATACAGGAAACACTATCGAATGGCATGCTACAGGAAACGCTCTCCAGTAGCATGTTTCAGGAAACACTCTCCAATGGCATAATACAGGAAACACTCTCCAGTGGCATGATTCAAGAAACGCTATTGAATAGCATGATACTGGAAACACTCTCCAATGGTGTGCTACAGGAAACACTCTCCAATTGCATAATACTGGAAACGCTCTCCAATGGCATACTACAGGAAACGCTCTCAAATGGCACGATACAGGAAACACTATCGAATGGCATGATTCTTGAAACACTATTGAATGGCATGATACAGGAGACACTCTCCAATGGCATGATACAGGAAACACTCTCCAATGGTGTGGTACAGGAAACACTCTCCAGTAGCATGATTTAGGAAACACTCTCCAGTGGTGTGGTACAGGAAACACTCTCCAATGGTGTGGTACAGGAAACACTCTCCAATGGTGTGGTACAGGAAACACTCTCCAATGGTGTGGTACAGGAAATACTCTCCAATGGTGTGGTACAGGAAACACTCGCCAGTAGCATGATTTAGGAAACACTCTCCAATGGCATAATACAGGAAACACTCTCCAATTGCACGATACACGAAGCAGGTCCCAATCGTATCATGAAATTTCGTAATGGACATATTTACTGCCGGTTAGCAATCAGTTATACAAGACGAAGATATACAAGTAATCGAACACACACAGATATTTATTTGCTCCCACCTAATTCCCATTTCATAAATAAAAGTATATTTGTTGACCAATTATCTATATAAATTGCCCTTTTAATTAAAGTGTGCCTTTTTACCATTGGAATTATCGTTTCACTATCCTACACCGAGTGGAATTTCACTGATATACCCTTATAGAAATAATGTATGTTTACTGCTAATGAGGTGGGATGGCAGAAAATCAGACAGATTTTGGGCATATGAAATGTCTGGAGGCCAACACACTGAGTTTGCATACATGTTTAAATGTCCTGGCTTAGTGGTGTTAATTGCAACAATTTCGTCGCTCACTCACTTACTCACTCACTCACTCACTCACTCACTCACTCACTCACTCAATCAATCAATCAATCAATCAATCACTCACTCACTCATTCTCTCACTCACTCACTCACTCACCCATTCATTCACTCATTCACCCACTCTCTCACTCACTCACTCACTCAATCACTCACTCACTCGTGAACTGCCGCTCATGTTTGGTCTGTGTACACTGAATTTCAAGTTGACAGCTGAAGATGTGCTATTCGACCACGGTGCAGCGAGTTCGTCCTTCACCTGTGCGCCCACCCGCGATTCTGCTTCGAGTTCTGCTTCTGATGTTTGTCGTCTATGCAACCATCCCAAAAGGTAAAACGCAAACTGTTTTTAATACATTCATAATTTTAATAATAAAAAGTTAAAAATGAATGTCATTCGCGGTATAGTAATTAAATGGTTAGTAAGCTATTTAACAAAAAGGACACACTCTGTCTACATTGATAATACACAATCGGATATATTATATATTTTATATATATATATATATATATATATATATATATATATATATATATATATATATATATATATATATATATATATATATATATATATATATATATATATATATATATATATATATATATATATATATATATATATATATATATATATATATATATATATATATATATATGTATATATGTATATATAATTAATTATCGATGATACAAAGTGAAACATAAACTATTACCCAATAGCATTCAAATAATATTTTATTCTAACACAAGGCAAAGGGACAAATAAAACAAAATTAAAGTTCTTACCGCCCTGAGGGCTATATGTTTTCTAAGAAACTTAAAAAATTACAAAACACATATATTTGATAGATACAAAAGGGATATTATATATATATATATATATATATATATATATATATATATATATATATATATATATGTGTGTGTGTGTTTGTGTGTATATGTATATATGTATGTATACATAATTATTCTAACAAATCAATACAAGAGGGGAGAGTACACATAAGTTTAGATTTCAATTCAATTTCCAGCATGATATTATGTCCACTATGATTATTACTATTCATCTTCTAAATATGCATTGTCTAGATATGCATTGTCTAAATATGCATTGTCTAGCAATGTTCTGAATTAGCAATGCATGTATATACACTGCATATATATGTAACGTTGGAAATAAATGTACAATTTTACGTACATAAGTAATACCAAAGTAATTGCCAAAACTGTGAATGTGATGCGCATGAGCAACTATATAAACTCATTGCATGTCATTGTTAATATATTGAAGTGTAAAAACATGCATTCGTTCAATTATTTGTCATTTGAGTCGTTTCGTGAACAAAATCTATTGTTTTTTTGTAATTCAAAATTATACCTATGATATAGCATGTCATGCTCAACTTTAGGGGTCATGTCATTGTTGATATAATGAAATGTAAAAGCATGCATGGTTTAAATTATTTGTCGTTTCGGGAACAAAGGTTGTTGGAAGACAATTTTTTTTACTGCTTAGCTATTGAAATAAACTGTCTAAATGTAGCATTATATTTACTTTCACTTGCCTGCAGAACTACTCTTTCTGTTTTTACATTTTGTTTAAACATTGCCAAATGTTTAACCTGAACCCACACTGTGTTTGGTAATGACCATGTTTATATATATATATATATATATATATATATCAACATAGAAACCCATGTGATTGTGTCATTCAATCAAGAAATGTGTATTCAGACAAATCAGCTGTATGTGCTCTTCAAATGTTGCGTGTAATATGAAAACAATGGACAACATTTAAATTTTTTTTCTAGAATTCCTTCGTTTGAAAATTTGTGTTAACCTATTTTCGTTATGCCTCTTCATTACTTTACACTTCACAACTGTATGCTCAATACGTACAAACATCGCCTTCACGGTTCTGATGGCTCCGAAATATAGCTAATGAGCAAATCGCACACCCGTCATGTTTATGAATATAATGCACGTTCCACTAATTTTTGTCTGTAAAACTAAATAAAAGTGACATAAAACACACTAATTCTTTTAGAATATATGAACGTGAACTATCGCAACGTATGCGGAATGATGCGTGGAACGCATTCCGGTACAAACATGCACGAAAACCGTTGACATAAAGCCCTAATAGTTTAGGCCAATTAAGTAAACGATTAACGTAAATTCATTACTATATTTTGTTGGTCTTCTATTTATAAGAAATGAACGACAATGGTTTATATTTATAAAATTATTATTTATCTAATTGAATGCAGTGTCTGGTTTAGGTTTATGCAGGACAAATTTGCTTTATTACGTATACTTATGATTAATGCATTTTTGTGATGCTAGTTCAAACTCACCTGATGCTGAGCCGGTTCAAAATAGAACTGGGTCAGTTCAAACAAAATCTGGGCCAGTTCAAACAGACACTGTTTTAATGCAAGTAATTACTGGTCAAGTTTAGTTTAATTATGGCACTGTGACCAAATATTATAAATAAAATCTTTGTAAATAAAATCTTTAGATTTGTTTATAATCGGCGAATTTTGAGAACCTTTGCTTTAAGATTACCAATAATGGCAAACTATCCGATAACAATGCTACATCATCACCGTGTGTAAGCGGTGCTAGCACCCATAACTTTTTAAGCGCTTTTCGCCATGCAGTGCAAATAGTGCCAACACTCTTACTCTGAAGATCCAATAGTGGGGCTCCATAATAAGAGCAGCAATATTGTTTAAATAAATTGCATTTTACATTCGTCTTAATATGACCGAAATCGGCCATGAACATATTATACCCTCTCCAGAATTTGGCAGTGGCTTCGGCAACTAAACTATCCTTATTAGCAAATGATATATGATGGCCCAGATGTGCAGCATCTTGGGGACTCGGTGTCATTACAAAACACAGTTATGTTGTCAGGTTTACAATTACGACCTCTAAAAATCAAATATCTACTCTTAGTACCGTTAAAATTTACACAGTATTCGTGTGCATATTTTTTAGCATATATCGATTAAAACCTTGAGTCCAAATCTTATGGGTGTTAGCAAAGTGAGATCATCTGCGTATCCAATGCAACCCGTGTAGTGGTTGCCCATGTGGCATCCCACGCCTCTCTTTTCTAACTGTAATCTACAAATAATCCATCCATGTATATGGAGAAGAGAATGGGAAAAAGTATTGCTCCCTGTTTGACTCCATTACAAGCGGTAAACTAGGATGACATACTAGAGCCCCTTCTTACTTGAAGTTTTTGTTTAGTATACATATACAGCAGCAATCTTAATACAAGGGGTGATACCTTACGTTTTAGAAGTACTCTAAAAAGCTTACAATAATTGACCCTGTCGAACGCTTTGCTGGCATCTAATATGAGTGCATAAACATTACTGCCATTTGCATTATAATAACTGGTTATCTCCATCATAACATATGTGCAGTGAGTAGTAGACATATTTTGTTTAAAACCAAATTTCAGATGTTGCATTTTGTTCCTTAGATAGTATAACAACATCAAACAGTTTGGCAACAATGCCGCCAAGAGTAATAACTCTAAAATTGTCGGATGTACATTCTAATTGTCTCTTATCTTTTGGTATAGGAACCGTAGTTAACATTGAGGCGTGGCTAAAACCATGTACCAATATACTGATAAAATTTAATGCTAACAGCACAAATAGTATTTTCGGACCATGTGTGATATGATTATAATTGAGACCCTCTTCACCATCCGACTTACCCAGCTTCAGTCGCTGGACACCTTCGATAACCTCATCAACTGCTATGTCATACGCAACCTTTTCTTTAATATGCTTGTTAATCTCCGTATTTATACCATTTATCTCATCAACATCATATGACACACTGTTGTAGAGGTGATTATATTTATCAGAGAAAGTTGTGCTATTTATTCATCACCCACCACACCATCAATACTTGAAGGCAAGAATGTATTTCTGCCCTTTATCCGGCGTACCTAAGACCACAAGTCCCGGTTTCTATTTTCGCTAATGACTTCAACCATCTTAGTAATACGAATTATGTCGTTATAACAGCCATATGATACCGAGCTCTTGTTATAAGTCTCGTTTCTGTAATGTCATCCTTTTGAGGCTATTGTTTTTCGATTGAGATTTTTAGAAACCAATGAATAGTGTGTGGCAGGGGTATCAACCTCCCATCTCCCACCTGTTTTGAGAGTCCACCTCTCACAAATCCCACATCCCACCTATTTTTGAGTCTAACCTCCCACCTATATTTGTGGCACCCTCCCATCACCTGTTAGGTCCCACCTCCCATTTCCTGCCACACCCCTCATCAACTTATGCCATCGCTGTATATGACATTTATATGGGTCAATCCATGCGATGACAACCAATTGTCAAAAGTTGATATCTCAGAATTTACTTAAATTTTAACCAAAGATTAAGTGGCTATATTGTGTTTGTAATGCCCTATGATATGAACAAATGTAAGCACCCAAAATCGTACCCTCACTCTCCCTCTCTCTCCCTATTCCCTTCCCTCCCTCCATATATATATATATATATATATATATATATATATATATATATATATATATATATATATATATATATGGATTGCTCATACATGGTTCAACCCATTGCTTACACAGTGGCTGAAAGCATTTGTCCTCTGCTGGTTGTGACAAAGCAGAAGATATTGAGGGTTTCAATGACTGATTCTTCACCAACTCCGCAATATGGTCAGCCAACCGTACTCATCACCGGAGGTACGTGTTAATGTACACTTGTTTGTTGTAACCAGTTGTTTGAAGTATACATCCAATGTGGGCAATTGTATATAATATCAATGTACGTGGTTGATTAAAAAAAATGCCCCTAAGCTCAATAATGTAAGTTTCTTTAGGTATGTCATGTTGGTACACAATCGTAGAAACAGTTCAACCTGTTGTGTACATTCGCCTTTGTATGCTCTTTATGGACAATGTTCGTTTTGACATTCTCTAATGATTCACATGGAGGCAACCCCCTAAGTATTTATGTATTGTACAAGTTGTTATTATTAAAATCCATAAAAACTATACACATATAACACAAACATGTGGTATATATTAAAAATATACACATATAACACAAACATGTGGCATCTATTAAAACTATACACATATAACACAAACATGTGGTATCTATTAAAACTATACACATATAACACAAACATGTGGTATATATTAAAACTATACACATATAATACAAACATGTGGTATATATTAAAACTATACACATATAACACAAACATGTGGTATCTAGTAAAACTCACTGACAAACTTTTCTATGGCAACACTAATATATATATCACATTCATATATGTGTTTTGTTGAAACAAATTATGATTATGATATAATTATAAAGTTGTGTTGTGCAAATACTGGTCTTTTTCGGGTATTTTTTTGTTTAACTTTTGCAGTATTCGGAATAGTTTTTGTGCATAAAAATTACATACCTTTAGACCAAAACTGTTGTCAATGTCAATATTTTCAACCTTATATATATATATATATATATATGTTTATATATATATATATATATATATACCACATGTATTGTATGTTAATAGAAGAAATGTTTGACATTGCTGTGGATGAAGTTTGTGGCTATATTTACTGGGGTGATACAAGCCAACTGAAAAGAGCTGCACTTGATGGTTCCAAGCAAATCGTCATTCACGAGATTCCTGGTAGGCAGATTTGTGTATGCTTTACGTGTCTTGTATGTCTTGCATACTTTGTGTTTTCCATGTTTTACTTGTCTTGTATATGTTATGCCTTCCATGTTTTACATGTCTTGTATGTATTGCATCTGTTATGTCTTCCATGTTTACACATCTTGTATATGTTTCAGTACCGGTTGCAGATTTTGTAATAATTACTAAAGACAATACGAAGTGTCAATAAAATAAATAGTTCTGTGTTGTTCTTCACTGGCATTCATTTCGCTTGATAGACACTGGTGATTCACGTTTGTAAAAAATATTAACACACACTCTCCTTGACAGTATTCTTCCAAAGTTGTGCAGTACCGTTATTTTTATGATGACTAAGATTCTCTTGATTGTCATCCAACATACATAAATTGATATATAAAAATCATACAATATGTTAACAAAATTGAACAGGATTGCCATCCAAGGCGAAAGTCCAGATAGAAAGAGGATAAGGAAGCCATTGGCTTATCAACAGCCCAACATGTTTTCTTCTATGTAACCAACCCTCCTGAAATATGTGTAAATCTTGTTTTTAAACATATACACACTGCTAGCATTTCTACACGTCCACAGGGCCTGTGCTCAGTCCGTTCTCGTGCACAACGCGTTTGGCGTAGAAGTAGGTGAGGGCATCTCGTTCCTACACGTACGACAACACGGTCGAGTGACCCACCCGGAACGAGCGGTTCTTTCCACTTCCGCTCCGACGGTTGGCGAGCATCTCTAGGAACGCGTCCTTGTCGATGGCGTTGTGACGTTTGCTCAGTCCTTTGGTGCTGTACTTGTCGGTGGCTCCGAAACAATAGTACGTATTGCCGCACAACCCCACGAACCCGTCACCGGAACTTTCGACCTTGAACAGACTCGATGTCCTCTTGTCGTACGCCTTGCGCGCCTTACATCATGCCTCATCACCGGCCAACGGACGATTGGCGAGTCGACAGCGCACGTACTCGTTCCGATGTTCGTCGCAACATTCGGACGGCAGCCATTCGGATCGGTAGACGTGCGTCACCTCGAGTCCGTGGTCGACACGACAGTTGACCTGATGCCGGATAGAGATTCCCGTCCGTTCGGCTTCCCGCGTTAACAATTCCGCAGCCATCTGTCCGTACCGCTGTGCCGATTCGGGCCGGAAGTTGTTCTCTTCCCGGCGTTGCTTGTACCACCCCATCGGCGTGTCTTGCATGAGAGACCACAAGTACAACGCGTTGGCATCGTAGCCGACGATCGATCGACACGGACGAGCGGCCTCTCCGTACTCGTTCTGACGTAGCGTGGTGACCCCTTTCTCGTGATAGTGGTGAAAAATGAGTGAAGCACCGCCAACGATGTGATCTTTGATGACGTGATGAAGATCTTTATTCTTCTCGTTGAAGAGCGTAAAGTAGGTCTTCTCAGGAAGGTCGTTGAACAGGTAGAACAAGGTCAGACCAGGTACGCTGACACCTTGCTTGAACTTGTCTATGCCGCGTTGCTGGTAGAAGACAAACTCTCTGTCGATGGCCTGTAAAAAGGGAACCACATCACTATTGTTGTACCAGACGAGAAAGTCTTCCAAGGTCGTCATGCCGTTCTCGCGCCAGGCCTGACGTAATCCTTATCGGAAATACCCTCCTTCTTCAGTCGACTGAAGAAGGCTTCTTTCGGCGGAAGAGCGGTGTCGTCGAGTCTCGTCAGACAATCCATGTACTCGTACGGGAAATGTCTAGGAAATTCAGCTGATCCGTCGAAAGACACATGAACGTGTTGTTGCGTTTGATGACGTTAAACGACCCGACACCATCGTTCTCTTCTTCTTCTTTCTCTTTGTCGTCCTGTTCATTCTCCTCTTTGTCTTCTTCTCGTTGTTCCTCTGTCTTTGACATGAAAAGGAAGTAGGGAGTGAGAAACTGTTTGACGGCATTGAGATCATACTTACCCGAATTGAACCCGATGACGGGTAAATGATACATCCATCCATAAAGTTGTCTCATCGGCGTTTTGTACGGATTGGTCGGTGGTCGAGATTCCTCGTCGTCCTCATCGTCGGGTGATTGTGCACCGTGCACCCGTTCTTCCCAGTTCATTAGTGATTGTGTAAGTTCCTCCAATACGCCCTCGTATGAGTCTTTGATCTCGTCGTAGGCGGCCTAACTCATCGATCGTAAGATATCCATCTTGGGGCTCACCAACTTGTTGGTGTTTCTATCCGTGACGAGGCACTTCGCTTGTTCGTGTCCAGGTACGTTGGATGCCACGCTGACGCTCAGCGGGACGTGACGCGTCACCATCTGGACCTTGTCGCTGTCCAACGGAAGTCGTGCGGTGTCGAACCAACACTCAAAGTCAAAGGTGGCTCGGTTCGGATAGTAGCGCAACGATTCGGACACTCGAATGTTCTCGTCGTCCAGACGTTCGAATACTGATGGAGTCGAATGGTACACGCCGCCGGGATAGACTCGACGCACACCCCCGTGCACGTGCGCTCTTGTCTGCGCAACCAATATGCGTTTTTTCATAACAAGTCACCACATTTCCGACATCGATACGAGTGACAATACATGCGTACATACTGTATGAATGAAACATGTGTCTCGTAAAGGTTGAGGTACATTGTTTCGGGATAATGGCATAACGATCGACGGAGGAGTTCGGCAGTCGACTTTCCATCCTCTGCATCATCCGACTTGACGAGCTTGTATACCCACACGTTCGTTTCGAACGTGCTCTCTATGCGATAGAGCTCTTCCAACGTGACCCCGGCAAATTTTTCTATGGGTATATTGTCTTGATTGTACGCTTTTTACAGTGTCATCACTGTAGGTTCCAACCGGCGTACGTTACCTCCAAGATGCAGGGCCATACACCGAAAGACACACGGGTTGTCATTATACCTCTTGCCATGGATGGTTTATCTTTCCACGCTGATGATGGCTTTGTTTTTTTTTACGTATATTGGGAGGGTCACGCCTACACATCATATTGGATGATTAATGACAATATTGATGAAACATGTGACATTGGTTACGAGTTCACATACCCATACCGAATCTGGTCTTTGAATGATGGCCCACTGCAACACGTCAGTTCCTCGGATACGTTCGAGAAAGTCATCAGAATCCTTGGTGTTGGTAACGAGAGTGGGCTCATCCAAGTACCGGCCGCAACACTTACAAGAATAATGATAATAAAATGAACCCATAGCTGATATTGATTTTGAAAGAATGGGTCTGCTCCTGGAACATAATCTTCAAAGGCTCCTCTAGAACGGTCGTGTCGATTTCTAACCACGCTAGCAAAGGAAAGACGACCGCGTTTCACCCTGATAGCAGATAGTGACCTAGCGGTCGTATGTCCATGCATGCAGCGAGAAAAACGTAGTCATGCATGTAGGCTATACAACACATATCGCATCATCACATTATATCGAGAACTTTTCGTCGTAAGTTGTCTCATGTCGACACCTATATACTGCCTATACCGCCTCAGTCCTGCAATACATAAGGGGGTTCCCCTTAAGCGGCATGTCCTGACACTTGTATAGCTTACGTCAGCTGCATGTTCTTATTTGGTATTGTTCTACGTGCGGCTTACGTCCGCTGCATGTCCTTATTTGGTATTGCTCTGTGTGCGGCTTATCGTTCCCTTTCGCAAAACGAAATATGGAAGTGCGTGACGCTAATTTTTATACAGAAGGATTCAGAAAACAAATAAAACGTAGGTAACCGTAACGTCCTCCTAAACACGCGTTAGAACAACTATTCACCCGTAAATTGGCGTAATTCTAGTACACGGGAACTGCAAAATATGTGTTCACCTTTTATATAAATAAGCAAACATATGTAGAACTTACTGAAACCACATTATCGACAGCAACGACTTCGCTATGGTTATGTACAAATCGTCCATGTTCGGTTGTGAGGTCCAGAGTAGGTGGATTAGGGTTAGCTGCAGTCGACGGGAGGGGGGCGCTTATACAGTCGCCGGGGGTGTACAGGCTACCCAGAAGGCTGTGTGCATGCTGTGCATGCGCAAAATACCGGAAACGGAAGTCCATCGTGCACGTGGTCACCGGTTTGGGGTTAGGGTTAGCTGGCCGGATGGAAGTACACATTGTGCATGCGCAAGAAACCGGAAGCAGAAGTCCATCGTGCACGTTGTCACCTGAAACCCCGTGAGCGCCCTGGCGATTGTATCAGCGCAAACCCTAGGGAAATCTTAAGAGGAAATCCCGTGAGCGCCCCTGGCGAATGTATCAACGCAAACCCGGGGGAAATCCTAAAGAGAAACTCCGTGAGCGCCCCCTGGCGACTGTATCAGCGCAAACACCAGTGGAAACCCCGTTGCTAGGGGGTGTCACTTTCGTCAGGGGGTGTGACGTCATCGGGGGTTTCCCTGGGGTTTCCCCGGTGGGTTTCCCGAAATATATTTATAGTTGCCTCCGCCCCATTTGACGATTCAAAAACTCCCATATACTACTCGCGTTAATCACGCCTCTGAGCGAATGGCCTTGCAGACCAGCCATCTTAACCATTTTAACAATCTTAACCCTATATTACCAAAATGTCTACTGCAGTAATTTGGTCTATCGTTGGGTTCCTCTGACTCGGATTACTCCAATAATCCATTAACGGATTAAATCTGCTCCATTTAAACGTGGCGTCCCTGTGTCTAAACTGCGAAACCATCCGTTGATTTGAAAACCAGCGTCCAGATTTAATCAAATCCTTACAAACATTCTCAGTTTGTAACAAAACCGCATTTCCATAGAAATTGCGATCCCCATTTGATCACACTAAATCCAGTCACACGATGTAAATATGTCCTTAAGCGGACGCATTAACAATAGCGTTTTTTGGTCTTTTTTGCTGAATTGCCGCTTATCAGTGTAGCAGTGTCTTCGTCAACTATTCTGAATCGACACTTGTATTGATCTCACAACAATATTGCTCGACAACCCTACTTTGGTTGATGCTCATTTCTTTCAATAAAATCAAGTTCATGATCTTGACTTCAGTAAACCCTTCAGTGATTATATCGTGGCCATTATAACTGTAATTAATTTCCGAGTTTAGGCATTATAATTTATATCATACTTAGTTGCATTAAACCAAATGCGTATTCATGTTGAACCAACACAAGTATATTACAAACATATATGGAGCTGTAATTTCGTCCTGTTCATGCGTAACTGCGGAATTGACTTTGAGTTCTATGTTTTCTTTTTGGAAACATTAATTTGCCTAATCTGGCTACTTATGCTCCACTGGCACTGTAGTTATGAATGTAAATTTTGCAAACGTTTCATCGTTGTTAGCATCCTTCTTAAATACAACGTCAAATCTAAAATAGTTCTGTCAAGATATTAAAATAAAATCAGCAACATACCGTATATGCCTAATTTCCCATGTAGTTGCTCCATAAACATAACACACGAATGTTTG
Source organism: Lamellibrachia satsuma (assembly GCA_033239005.1). Taxonomy (NCBI): domain Eukaryota; kingdom Metazoa; phylum Annelida; class Polychaeta; order Sabellida; family Siboglinidae; genus Lamellibrachia; species Lamellibrachia satsuma. The sequence continues at coordinate 2,902,406 of BSQZ01000074.1, read as the reverse complement.
TTTCTTAAAGTCCTTTAATTTTTCGCCTCGCCTCGTCGCTGCGCATTGCCGTTGCGTTCGGGTTTCGGCGTGTCCAAACTGTTTTGATATGCTCCCTTATCGGCAGTCATCGTCCTCGCGGTTGTTGGTGTATGGGTCGCGGGCTCTGTTGTCTCGATTGCTGCTTGTTTTCGCACGGCGTCGGGCGGTAGGCTGTTAGTCGAACTGACATCGAACATCGTTTCCTGGTCGCTGTCTCTGCTTGGATGGCGGCTGTCTACACTGGCGTGCATAATGGCCAATTCGTCCGCAGTTGAAACATTCCACCTGTCGCAAGCGTGGTCGGTCATCTCGCTGCAGACTGCCTCGCGCGTTTTCGTGCGTGCGTTTTCGTCTGGCGGCGTCTGGCGTCTCTCAGAGCGGTCGGAGTTCGCGGTTCTGGTTGACTGGTGTTCTCGTATAGTTCTGAAATAATTGGTTGTCCATGGTGAAATGTTCAAAAATCAACTTACTGTGTTGTTAAATAAATCATGGCGCAGACTCGCCAGTTGTAAAGTTCGACCCCTGTCTCGTCGTTGTTGGGAGCGTGCGCGAGAGTCGATTCTCCCAAAGTTCGAAATTAGTTCGCCAGATTCATTCATGTCTAGAATGAAATCAGATGTAACACCAATTGTCCAGGTATCGTCTCGATTAGAGATTTATTCGACAGCAATTAATTTCACGTACATTTCATAATCACATAAAATCGCATTCCTGCCACATCAGTACACCATACGTACCATCGGTAACCTCTGGTTGAAATAAAAAATGTAATTTAGAAATCAAACGTAACGCTAGTGCAAGCTTGTCTATGCCGAAAGTTTTGAAGGCCGGAGCCTTTTCGTAGCTTTGTTGGGAGCATTTTCGTAGGTTCCCTCGTGGAGCGTACACGTACCAAAGTACGCATGCGTGAACATCTCCTGAATCTACCAAAATCATTCCAAACCGTCTCATTCATGCGTGAACAGGCCGACGCCACACAACCTCCCTGAAGAAAACCGATTTGCATTTTCGCATAATTATTATATGTCTACGGTGTGGGTGGCTGTCCTACATCTTGCCAAACTTTTCCCGGCCCGCTTACGGGTCAGGAGAGGGTGAGATCTTGAGGAACCGGTTGACAACTCATAAATAAATTTCTAGGCAGGGGAAGAGCGTCGATGTCGACCCGCGCCTGTAGCTTGGTTCGGACGAAATACCCATTACTCGCAATTGAACTTCTGCCCCCAACTCTAGGCTACATGTCTACATAAACATCCTGGATTTTCTGAATATTAAAATTATTATCACTATTATATCTATATTAGCCGCGTAACGACCGACTGGCGATGATGCATCATGTATGTGAACGGACTGAGTTATGTCACTCATGTATGATGTGAACCATCTTAGTGCATGATGGGCCACACCCACATCCTGTGACAGCCTACGCAACAGTACTTTGTTGTCGACAGTTTCAAATGCAGCCGATAGGTCAAGCAGCACCAGAATAGTGATTTTTTGATTATCCATTGCTTTCAAGATGTTCTAATAAAGCCGTCTCAACGTTGTGGTTAGGTTTGTATGCACTCAGATAGGGCTCGCTGATATTGTGCTCTGACAAGTGAGCCGACAGTCTCGCTGCTAGACCACGTTCTATTATGTTAAATAAATAGGGCAGATTCGACACGGCGCTGTAGTTATTATTTTTTCAGTAGTGGCCTGACGTGCGCTTTCTTCAGACGAGCTGGTAGAGACGCCCCATAATGTTTAGCGTCGTCGCGACGGTCACCGAACACGTCAAACTATACAATACGTGGGTCAAATAGGCATAATAGTTTGAGTAGACGAAGCGCTCCTTTGCGTCACAACTAAAGTATATGGATTGTTTAAGTAGTGCTAAGAGCGTGACGTAAGAACGCCGCCGTGATGGGATCGCCTTGGAACACGCACACGGGTCCGTTGACGGCGAGCGCATCGTACGGAGCTCGCTCGGACGGGCGTTAACCTCAACAACAGATTGACGGACGGCGGCTCGTCGAACGGGGTGCGGCTTCGTTTTACGTCAGAACGTCGAGAACGTTTCTGAAGCGTTCCGTGTAGACGACGGGCAGAGAGAGGTGCAGTTGTGGCGCCGCGTACGCCTCGACGTCCGCGGTTAGTTGTCGTAGCACGGGCGCGGCCAGTTCGACAGAGGAGACCGGCTCTAAGAGAACGAGCAGGACATCCTAATTGACGTAGGCTTCGCAGCGTTTACAGTAAAGTAACATAATCCGGCCTACGCGCAGCAGCTCCATGTTCGCGGCCAGCGTCGATAACCAGTAGCGTCATCGCGGCGGCGTAATAACGGTTGTCGACGCTCGGCACGATTGTGTACAACATGTCCACCGTATTGATGACGCAACGGGCGACGTAGTCGTCTTGGAAATGTTGCGCGGTCTCGTGGGTGTGTTCGAAGTCGGCAAGAGACTTGTCGCCCGCGAGCGTGTGGGTCGCCGCATCGAGAGCACACTGTAAAGCGTCGTCGCTTCGTGCGTTGATCGCGTCGTCCGCGTCGTAGAGTCGATGGGCGATCAGTATCGCGAGAACGCGCTCGACGCATCCAACATTGTGCGGCGTCAACCTCTGCTGTTGTGCGTCGCCAAACAATTATCGTACGGCATTCACGGGTACGACAATATTTAAACAGATGAGGAGGTGTTTGGACTTTGGCTCAACGACGGTACCAAAAAGTTGAGGTTGTTATAAAAAAAAACATTGATGGAGCGCACGGCGTCAAGCGTGGATTCGACGGCAGCGCCGCCACCCACCGCGCTCGTTGGAACGAGTTCGAGACGCTGCGACACCGCCTCATGCTCCCCGTCGTCTCGCGGCTCGAGGCGTAGATTCTATGCGCTCACCGCCGTCGTTCACAACATGTCAACGATTACTTTTTAAGTTGACTCGAATTTAGTTTATATGTGGTGTCGCGTTTTCGCTTGTTGGAATATAGCTACCGTTGTGGACGTAGCAGCGAGCCGCCGCCACCGCCGCCGCGAGCCGCCGTTAGGCTTCAGTTCAGTCGAGCATACGCACGTACGCACGCACGCACGCATACACACACACACACACACACACACACACACTCTCTCTCTCTCTCTCTCTCTTGTTTGAAGAAGAAGTAGTAGAAGACGCGGTACCCATTGGGGTTAACACTTGGCCAGGGCGTCCGTCCAACAGCGTCGTCTGAAGGGATTCCGTTTTGTTGAGAATCTCTACGAGAGTAGTAGCGAATGTCGGGGTCATGGCGCCCAAAAATCCGTCGTTGTGGATTTGAGCGAGTCCACTAGACGAACGGTGTTGCCCGAAGCGGCGGCCATTGGCGTCGGCGGCTGCGACTAGACGGAGCTTCCGAGATCGTTGTTGTTACCGTCCAACGCGGTCAGCGTCTCGTAGTCGACGCCCGCGCTATGTAGCCGCTTCGAAAGATCGATCAAACAAACGCGTTTTAACATGGTGGGTATTTTTTTACTACGGCTCCGAATTAAACGACGGTGCGCGCTTTGAGGTTGTTGACGGGAGCCGAACTAAGCTAGATGGCGTGAACCACCGCGCTACAAAGTCGTACGGCGAGTCGTATGACACGGCGTCGAAGCGCTTGCATCGCTTCATGGTCCAGACGGCGTCCAACGCGCGGACAATTATATAATTGTGTGTGTGTAGGCACACTGTGAGAAGGGTGTGTGTCTTAGTGTCATGAGTGTATCAATACTGACTCCAAAACTGCCAAGGGCTTCACTACATGTCTCGTTACACTAATTTAATGTACATGCATAAACATGAAAATTTGATACTATTGTTTGTTATTAGTTTTGTATACAGACCAGTACATGTGAACTACGAGTCAAATCATACATGCAACGACTATAAAACAGCATATGCGTATTATATAAGTGAGGGGGTCAGTAGTAGACGTAAGTTTTTGAACAAGCAAATCCGGCACCCAAGTGCCTGAACGACTTCCGGTTGCGAGCGCAGCCAATCAGAGCGCCCCCTGGAGGCTGTAGGAACACCAAAAACCGTGCGCAGCGCCCCCCAGCGGCTGTAGGAGTACAGAAAGGTAACCAGTAGTCATCGATAGTGGGCATAGGAACGATTGTCTGTTAACAGCGATCATTAATAGGATCATTAATAACTGAGATGAAAAAGTAAGTTAACAGTGGTCATTAACATTGGTCATTAACAGGGTCATTAATAACTGAGATCAAAGGACCTAACGAGGAGACGAGAAACGAATAAAACACGGTATCGTACGAGTGCACACGTATTTTATTGAACAACACAAGCAGCATGGCCATACAATATGGGTAGCGTGTGATATCACGACAACTATGACGATGAAGATGAGGCGACTTGCGGATGGTGACCATCATGCCAGAGGTCGCGAGCTTAGGGGTGTCTCCACCTCGCCAGAAGCTCGAGGGTGACGATGAGGCGACTTGCGGAAGTTGACCATCACGCCATGTACGAAGTGTGATAGTACAGTCTACCTTGTCGCATCTGTTTAAGCCAATCAAACACGCGGCAATTGTTAGCAACTAGATCGGTGCCGAATACGTTGATAAAAGTTCTCATTGGAAAGCCGTTACAACGAAGCTGTACAAAAGTTACGCAATAATGTCCACAAACGTTAGACAGGGGACTCTGAAGTATCTTGCTATTATGAGTCCACTCGGAACAATGTTCGTTCATGAAGGTGCGGAAGGCCACGTGACGTGGCGGCAGGCCGTACGAGCAGAAGTAATCGCCGCGTCCGTTGGCAGCCAAGTACAGCGCTATCCAATGTTCGCCCGGTTCGTCGCCGTCGTCGGCGTTGCACACGAAGGCGGCAGGTAGAACGCCGTCTATCGTCGCAGGCAGTCCGTCTTTGGGTACGACACCGCGAAAATCGATCTGGTGCACGGGTCCGTCTCCAGTAGTCGAGCTATCTGCAGGGTGTCTATCTCAGAAGTCGCATATGACGTTGCGGCTCTTGTCGATCTCCAGCACGGACTCGAATTCGGCGTAGGCTGTCATAGCGGTGGTCTGCATCGCGTTGCGGCAATGAAGTTCTATGCGCAGGTTGCCCTTTTGTACCAGATGGAAGCAGGGGCCGTCGCACTGGTCGGGGGTCAGGTCAAAACCGAAGAAGGTGTAACCGTCTCGGTAGTCGCTGCGAGTCAGAACGTTCCCCTCGTCCTGCGAAATATTACCGGTCGACGTGAACAGGCCCATGTAGCTCCTGACGAAGAGGTCGTCTTGGAAATTGGGCTGAAAAGGTTTGGAGGGTATCTGTCGTCCACCCACGTACACCGCGTTGAAGCTTATGGCGTTGTTCTTGGCGTGAAACGGATTCTTATCGTACGCACCGTTGTATGCGTCGTTATCGATGCAGCACAGCACCAGACGTTTCGGCAGAGTGCCGAGGAACAGGTTCTCGTGCGTGTGCGACCGAGCACCCGCGGGAATGGAGTACACCTTGCAGTCGACGGACCGCATCGAATACTTGACCGTGCTCTTCTCGAGAGCATTGATGTGTGCCATCTGCACGGTGGGATTGAGGGTGGCCTTCTTGGCAAACAAGGTGGCATTGACGATGTTGATCCTGTAATCGGGGTGGGACCCACCAGCCATGAGCGCAAACGCAGCCTTACTGCGCACCAGTCGGATCTTGACATCGACGCCGTTGATCAGGAATTTATCTTGCAGAAACAGATCCACGTGTAGACGACCCATCATGTCGACCACTCGACTCCGTACGATGTTCTCTTGTCGAGCCACGAACCCTGCGTTAGCCAAAGGTCCGTCGACTATCTCGACGGCATCCATGTGAGCGGCCGTGTCCTTGTGGCACAGCTGACCCGTCAGCTGCGTGACCTTGGCATCGGTACCGTAACTCAGCAGCGTCTCGATGTAGGCGCGATATGCGTACGTGTTGGTCGAATGGGTCACGAGCGTGCCGTTCAGGTAGACGTCGACTTGACCGAACAGCGAATGCAACCAGTTATTCACTGGTACCACTGGGTCGGCCAAGTCGAGATCGTCCCCGTTGGCTCGCGTCACCTTCACCTGCACGTGTCGTGTTGGCGAAATCAAGGTAATCGTCTCCCTATCCAGGGATCAGGAATTCTATCGGTCCACCCGAGTCCAGAGAGGCCATGGGTAATTGGTCCACCACGTGGCTGTCGACGATGCTGTTCTGAGTGGAGGGTACGGTAAAGAGTTCCAGCTCGGACTTGTGTTGTCTTTCTCGCTCGGCGGGTCAGTACAATCCTCTTGTTCTTCATGCTCCACCTCCTCGCCTATGATGGTGGTGGTGGTGGTGGTGGTGCAGGTCTGTGGTGTCGTGTATTGTGTCATTTCTCGTATGAAGTGTCGCCATACGCGCGGCTAGTCTTTATAGTGGAGTGGACGAGTGCACTGGAGGCATAGCCTAACCATTTCACCAAAGCCTCATTTCGTCTACCAACCTTACGGCGTTGCAGTACCGACTCCACGCGGTACACTTTATCGACGGGTACCGACAACTTCTGCAGCTCCAGTTCGTAGAAGGTGCCGTCCTGCACTTCGCCGAGATCGTCTCGCAAGCGGTACACGGGTGGATCGGAGGGATGAACCTCGTGTATCGTGAACATCTCTTCGTTCCAGTTCGTCTCGTAGCCCTTTTCGAACGTGCCTTTGTACTTGCTGACGCGCACGCGATCCGACACATACAACTTAGGCACGCCCTTACCGTCGTGACCGTACAGACGTTGCCACACCTTTTCTTGATTTTTTGCATTCACATGTGATGGAGCCATGCCGATGCTGCGGTGGTGGGTGTTGTTATACGATCGCACCAAGTCCTGAAGGACGTCGATGTAACGCCACGTCTGGTGTTTCGTGAAGTATCGCCACATGCGCGTCTTCAACGTTCTGTTGAATCGTTCCACGACGCTCGCCTTCGTCTCCGAGTTGTGCGTGGAGAAGTGATGGATGCCGTAATGCCGCAAGAGAGCCTGAACGGATTTATTCAGAAATTCCTCGCCTTGATCTGTCTGCAACGTCTTCGGCCAATAGTCAACGAACGTGGTTAGCAGCGCTGCCACCAACGACGCCGCCAACGCGGACTTGTTCTTCATGGGAACACACCAGGCCACTTTCGAGAAGACGTCGATCACAGTGAGGAGAAAGGTAATACCGTCGTTGTCTTTTTTCAACTTCGTCAAGTCTACGAGATCGGCCTGCCACTGCGGATGTCTACCACCCACGATGACGCGTCGTCTCTTGAAATGACGTCTCGCTGGTTTGTGTAAGGTGTAGGCGTCCTGTTCCGACAACCATTCTGCGACGAATTTCCGCGGCACGCGCGTGACGCGTCGCAAGGCACCGACTCCACCATAACTGCCTACCCTTTTTGGATCGAAGTAGATCTCCCTCATTGGACGTTCGCTCCTCCGCGCCATTAAAAGAGGAGGTCCGACGCGTTGACGGTGGCGGTGACGTTGACTCAGGAGTACGAATGCTGACGAATGACGAGGAGTACGCCGACGTATAGTAGGACACACTCTATCGCACCCACAACGCTAGTGGCGGAGCAACAACAGTCTAGTAGCGAAACCATAGTCTGAATAACGCCTGTTGCATAAGAATTTGGGCTATACCGTGAGCAATGAAGTAAAGTCCACTGCAAAATATCGCAACGACGACGGAACGGTACGCGTCCTGTGGATCGGTTGGCATGACGAACACTGTGCTAAGGACACGCATCGTGCCACCTTATAAGTCGGCCCAGCCAGCCAATGACGACAAAGCCTTGAGTGATTCGGGGGGTGGGGTGGGCATGGAATGTTCCATTCGACTACGTTGACGAGCGAGGGGTGTCCAACTTAGTGTTCTTCGTGCACTGCCAGCAGCACGAGGAGAAGCAGTAGTAGCTGATCGACAAGAGGGAGTGGCAGCGTTACCAACCAACTCCATGGGTAGGTTGAGTTGTCGTGCGAATGGCTGCCAACCTGTTGGATCGGTCTTTCTCTTACGCAACAGATTATTAACGATATCCACCACGTTACTTCCGGCAACCGGCACACCCTAGTGTATAAGTTCACCACGAGCGGTCCACGCGATATCTCTCTTGAGACGCTCCATCAAACGTCTGGCTTTGGCCTGCGTGGTCTTGGGAACGGTGTCCACGACGGTGGCCTCTAGTCCGCTACTAAGAGCTCGTACTGCACCCTCCGACCCCGGCCCCGGCCCCTGCCCCACCCCCACCCCCGGCCCCGACACCGACTCGTTCACCGCGACCTCGCGGATCGGTTCCTTGACGTGTTTATCGGACAAGACGTTGTACCGCTGCAACACCTGATTATACAGTGTTACCTTGGTCCCGTCGTCGAGGTCCTTTCTATTGAGGATGGTCATCATCTCGTCATCGAGGGCTTGCACCTACTTACCTAAGGTGTCCGTCGAGGGTGGGGGTGAACGAAGTGTCTCCAACAGTCGCGGTTCCACCAAGGCCATCTTACGTGCGTGTTCCATGTATCTACCTCTTGAGCAGCACCTCTCGGAGCAAGGGTAGAAAGACCAAACTTGCCAACGGTGCTAGGAAGGCCGATAGGAAACCTCCGCTCTGTCCCTCGCCGACTTGCGGTTGCAGCAAGATGCGTCTTCTCCTGGCAGCCGGCGTTCGTCTCTGAGCCAACTCGCGTAATTTCTTCCTATATTTACTCAAACGTCGCCTGTGTAATTCGGTCAATGGAATGTCCTTTTTTAATATGTTGTTGTGACACTCGGCCAGTGCACACAGCAGATCGGCGTCGGCGTTGGCGATGATGGCCCTTTTCAGTTTGTTGCTCTTGATTCTGTTCAGAGCCTGTATGCACACAATGTGTCTATTCACCAGGTCAGACATGATGCGAATGAAGAGACTATCCACGCACTCGGTCTTTTTATACCTTCGGCAAATAAACGTACTGAACACCGTCATCTGGGAAGATGGCCGTGCGCAGACGCATGTCCTCGGGCGTGTCCTGTTTGAGATCGATCAATAGATAACCGTACGGTACCGACGTGGCTTCTTTAAAAGCCTATTGAACGAACTTGACGCGTCCCGGATACATCTGCCGAGCCAAGTGCGACATATGTGATGCGTCACGAGGATTCTTGAACAACACCATGTACTGAGAATTCAGACTGATGGTGCCACTCTATTTGTTTTTAGTGAAAAGGTTCTGTACGAGATACAGCACGGACGTTTTCCTGTGATGACTTTTTTTAGTGAACAAGATCGTGACCCGTTCGTCCGTTTCTGCCATGAGATCGTCTATTACGATTAGGTTCCTCGTTGTCGATTTGAACATGGCCGCCGTCGGTAATCCTTCCTCGAACCGCACGTGGACCAAGTCCGTCGTTGCGTAAGCCTCTTGCTATTCTCCGTAACACCACGTGATTTTTTCGGGAGGTGGATCGATCATTGCAGCAGCGTGACGCAACATACGCGTCACGAAAGTACTCTTGCCGCACCCCGTCGGTCCGGCGACGATGCACGTGAAGGGATGTTTCCATCGTGCATCCATGATCGTGTATGAAACAAGTGCAGCGTGCATCGCCTTATCTACACGTCCACCGGACCCGTGGTCACCCCGTCCTCGTGCACCACGCGTGTGGCGTAAAAGTAGGTGAGGGCCGCCCGTTCCTGCACGTACGTCAACCCGGTCGTTTTATGCATCCGGTATCCACGGTTCTTTCCACTTCCACTTTCCACTTGGTGAACACCTCCACGAACGCATCCTTGTCGATGGTGTTGTGACGTTTGCTCAGTCCTTTGGTGCTGTACTTGTCGGTGGCTCCGAAACAATAGTACGTCTTGCTACACAACCCCACGAACCCGTCACCGGACCACTCGACCTTGAACATACCCGGTGTCCTCTTGTCGAACGCTCTGCGCGTCTTACAGCACGCCTCGTCTCCTACACAAGGTCGATCGGCGAGTCTGCAGCGCACGTACTCGTTCCGATGTTCGTCGCAACATTCGGACGGGAACCATTCGGAACGATGTCGGAAATAATGATCCCGTAGTGCTGGGGTCACGAGGGCATCGACGGACTCACCAGCCAAGGCCACATAGGCACTGTCTGTATCCATCTCGCAGTACTGCAACAGAGGGCGCTCCACGTATATGTTGATGAAGTCGTAATAGAACTGCAACATGTGCATCTTGGCGTACTGCAGAACGAAGAATCTCACGTGTACGGATAGGGTGTACTTGACGGTTTTCTTGTTCATCTCTATCTCGTACGCATCGTCGACGACGATGTCGAGTTGTCGGAATCGTTTATCGTTTACCATGAGCGATGTCGCCTTCTCCGTGCAGTAGCTGACGTCGCGATGTCGGTCAACGTTGGTGATGGTCTTTCCGTAGCCCGAGTTCCCCAGCAACTTCATTGTGTCCGTGATGATGTTCTTGTCTTGGTGGATGTCTCCCTCGCGTCGGGCCGTGGACACTGCATCGCCGAACCGCCAGAAACAAGGAATAGGTTCGTATTCGATGATCTGGTAAACGTGCACCTCGAGACCGTGGTCCAGATACCATCGCAGCAGGAGCGTTGTGAGCAGTATCTTATCGCCACGATAACTACCCACGAGCATGCGCCTTGGAGTCGACATGATGTTGTGCTATTCGGCGTATCGGCGCATGAACGGACCGACATCCTCGCGTATCAGACGGATGTTGTTGAATACGGGCTGCTTCTCTGCAAAGTGTTCGCGCAATTCTTCCGATACGCAAATGTCGCACTCGATCATGCCGAACACGGTTCCTGCACGCACGCCGTTCAGGATCTGTTGCGTCCATCGCACGTGTCGACGTCGGGGAAATGCTGCATACAGACACTTTCGAAAGGTCGGATCTCGTCTCATCTATCTCCACTCGCATTCCCACAGCTCGACGACCTTGACAAAGTGACGTAGGTAGGCGGTGGTCTTTCGGGTCTCGGCGAGCAGTTGCGCCATGGGTTTCCCGTTGACGGCGTTCACCTCTTCTCGAGTGCACGGGCAACCATGGAAAAAACAACCTTGGAACTGATAAGTCGTGTTCGTTTCACTGCACCATCCACCCACCCGATGTTTTCCTATTACCTTCTCTCGTCCGTTGATCTGATGTCGTATGGGACGTCCCGTGCGTTCAGATTCCCACGTCAACCATTCTGCAGCCATCTGTCCGTACAGCTGCGCCGATTCGGGGCGGAAGTCGTTCTCTGCCCGTCGTAACGTGCACCATCCCATAGGCATGTCTTGCATGAGCGACCACAGGTACAGTGCGTTCGCATCGTATCCGACGATCGATCGACACGGACGAGCAGCCTCTCCGTACTTGTTCTGGCGTAGCGTGGTGACCCCTTTCTCGTGATAGCGGTGAAACATTATCGAAGGACCTCCGACAATGTTATCTTTGACGAGGTCATGCAGATCTTTATTCTTCTCGTTGAATATGGAAAAGTAGGTCTTCTCTGGAAGGTCGTTGAACAGGTACAGCAGGGTCAGACCAGGTACGCTGATGCCTTGCTTGAACATGTCTATTCCACGTTGTTGATAGAAAGCAAACTGTATATCAATTGCCTGAAGAAAGGGAACCACGTCCCTGTTGTTGTACCAGACGAGAAAGTCGCGCAACGTCGTCATGCCATTATCGCACCAGGCATCTTGACAACTGGCGTAATCCTCGTCTGAAATACCTTCGTTCTTCAGTCGACTGAAGAAGGCCTCTTTCGGTGGAAGAGCGGTATCGTCGAGCCTCTCCAGATGGTCCATATACTTGTACGGGAAATTACATTTCGTCACCTCGCATCCGTACGCTTTCAGATACTTGTGGTAGCTGAACCCAGGGGCTATGTAGTTGGTCATGTCTAGGAATTTCAGCTGATCCGGCGAAAGACACATGAAAGTGTTGTTGCGTTTGATGACGTTAAACGACCCGACACCATCGTTCTCTTCTTCTTCTTTATCTTTGTCGTCCTGTTCCTTCTTCTCTTTGTCTTCTTCTCGTTGTTCCTCTGTCTTTGACATGGACAGGAAGTAGGGAGTGAGAAACTGTTTGACGGCATTGAGACGAAAAATGACCCGATGTCGCCGTTCTCTTCTTCTTTCTCTTTGTCCTCTTGCTCCCTCTCTTTTTCTTCTTCCTCTTCTTGTTCTTCTGTCTTTGACGTGGACAGGAAGTAGGGTATGAGGAACTAGTTGATGGCATTGAGATCATACTTACCCGAATTGAACCCGATGACAGGTAACTGATGCATCCATCCATACAGTTGTCCCATTAGCGTTTTGTAAGGATTGGTTGCCGGTCGAGATCCTTGTCGGTGGCTGACCGTGCAGTCTCCTCCTGTTCGTCCAAGTTCGTCAGCGCTTCTGCGAGTTGTTCCAACGCATACACGTATGAGTCTTTGATCTTGTCGTACGCGGCGTCACTCATCGATCGCAGGATATCCATCATGGCGCTCACCAACTTGTTGGTGTCTCCATCCGTGACGAGACATTTCACTTGCTCCTGTCTGGGCACGTTGGATGCCACGCTGACGCTCGGCGGGACGTGACGCGCAACCCAGTGAACCTGGTCACTGTCCGACGGAAGTTGTTCGGTGTCGAACCACACTCAAAGTCAAAGGTGGCTCGGTACGGATAGTACCGCAACGATTCGGACACTCGGATGTTCTCGTCGTCCAGCCGTTCGAACACCGATGGAGTCGAATGGTACACGCCACCAGGATAGACTCGACGCACACCCCCCGTACACGTGCTCTCGTGTTTGCGTAGCTTCCATGCGTCTTTCCACAACGAGTCACCGCACTTCCGACATCTATACGAATGACAGTACATGCGTACATCCTGGATGAAGGAAAAATGTGTCTCGTGAAGATTGAGGTAGAGTGTGTCAGGGTACTTACATACCGATCGACGGACGAGTTCGGCAGTTGTCTTTCCATCCTCTCCATCCTCTGCATCCGGTTTTACGAGCCTGTACACGCACAAGTTCGTTTGGAACGTGGTCTCTACACGATAGAGGTCATCCATCTTGACCCCGGCAAATTCTTCCATGGATACGCCGTCTTGGTCGTAAGCTTCGTACAGCGTCTTAACCGCTGGTTTCAATCGATATAGATCGCATCCTCGATGCAGGGCCAGACACCGGAAGAGACACAGGTTATCACTGTACCTCTTATTATGATTGGGTTCCGATTCCAATCCGATGACGGCTTTGTTCTTCTTGATGTAGATTGGAAGGAATGTCGCACGTACACATCCTATCGGGTGATCGATGATGCGGTTGACGAAAAATGTGACATTGGTCACGAGTTCGCACACCCACGCAGAATCCGGTGTTGATTGATGGTCCATTGCAAGACGTCGGTTTCTCGGATGCGTTCGAGAAAGTCATCAAAGTCCTTGCTGTTTGTGATGAGACTGGGCTTGTCCAGGTAGTGTCCACAGCAGTTGTACGAGGAATGGTAGTACTTGTATCGACCCGTGTTCTTGTTCCTCAGAACGAAACCGTAACTGAGGTTAATCTTGAAGGCGTTGGTCTGTTCCTGGAACATGATCTTCAAAGGCGTCTCTAGAACGGTCGTGTCTAGCGTAGTTAATCTGTAAACGTACCTGCACTGGAGGGGTCCTCTCGATACACGTGTCCGTATGGTCGACCAGTGCGCTCGAACGACATCTAGCAATTCCGTTGACAGGTTGTCGGCGAAGGGAAGTCGAGCGGGAGGATCGATGGGGTCTTCGTCGGTATCGAGTGGGTGGTGGGGTGTGGTGTCCTCCATGTTTGATCTCTTCGGTGATGGTGGCTCCTTGACGTCGGTACACATGGTTCGTGCGTGTATGTTCAGGGTGCCACGACTAACGAAATTCTTTCCACATTTCGTACAAGTACTAAGACGATATACGGACCTTACGTGATGCTGCAGATCGTCCCATCTCCCGAACGTTGCATCGCATTTACACGCATATTTCGTTCCCTTTGCATGCTCGCTAGGTGGCACCGCTGCTGGTGGCGCCACTGAATCCGCGTGCTGATTCACGGATGGTGTCGAATGACTATCTACGTGACGTCGTAGCTCTGCATACGTGTCGAGTGCCAGTCCACAGTGGCAACATAGATAACGTTTCATGGGGCTGCACGCGTCTACAACTGAAAGACAGCGGTCCTTAGTACATCTATATAGTGCGTGTGGTGGTGGTGGTGGTGGTGGGGGTGGTGGAGGTGGTGGTGGTGGTGGTTGGGGTGGATGATGAGGTATTATTAAGGTGTGTTCCTATGAAAATGGCTACTATGTCCACTATCAATGGCTAAGGGTTCTCTTTCAACTATGTAGGACGTGGGAACAATACTGACAACACGTACCAATCATTGTATGACTTTTTATTAACTATAATGTAACTCAAGCGAAACGTAATATGAAAAGCAGAAGCATATATATATATATATATATATATATATATATATATATATATATGTATATATATATAATATATATATATATATATATATATATATATATATATATATATATATATATATATATATATATATATATATATATATATATATATTATACATACAACTATATATACGATACACATGATGGTTTGTGGGATGTTTACGTCCTCGAGAGTGACCACTAGCTTACGATCGTTTATCGACACGCCAGCCTATATATATATATATATATATGGGTGTGTATAAAATTTAATATAAATAATATATTATATATAAGTTTATTTATATATATATATATATATATAATATATATATATAATATATATATAAATATTATATATATATATATATATATATATATATATATATATATATATATATATATATATATATATGTCATACATTACAACAGAGACTACATACCATAACATTGGTTACAATACGCTACTGTGGTTAATATAAGTACTGACGATATACTGTTATATGACTTTCCGTTGCAACGGTGGTTCTTAATAATCATGTGTCTCTAGCATATAATCGATAATTATCTTCACTAGTCCTCGCAATGCGCGTCTCCACACTTCTGTCGGTAGTACGGGCGCTTCATCCTACAGAAAACAAATAGTACTAATGTTCATGGTGTGTCGATACCATGTACTCTATTATGATCTCCACTAATTCCCGGCATGCACGCCTACGCACTTCTACCGGTAGCACAGGTGCTTCATCCTATAGAAAAGAAATAGTACTAATGTTCAACTGCATAATAATAATAATGTTCTTCTACAACGGTTATATATATATATATATATATATATATATATATATATATATATATATATATATATATATATACTATACTACTACTACTACTACTACTACTACTACTACTACTACTACTACTACTACTACTACTACTACTACTACTACTACTACTACTACTACTACTACTACTACTACTACTACTACTACTACTACTACTACTACTACTACTACTACTACTAATGTCAACTACTTAATGTTAAACTACTGAATGTTCAACTACTGCGGACGGCGGATGATGATGCGTGCATATTCTGTCATGAGTTTGTGCCATTCCGGCGACATTATAGTCGCCGTGATTCCTTCACATATGCTCGTCGTCACCTCATCTATAGTGTTTGTCGATGTTCGCCACGTGTGTGTGATCAACGTCGCCACCGCCTCTTCTTTCATTGTTTTACACACCTCAGGTGTGTCCTCGTCGATGCGGCTTGTGGAGGGTTCCGGACTCTCCGGCTGGTTTGTGGACCGATCCGGTATGCGGACTGCACTACCGTCCGGCGTCAGTACGACAGTTGATTCTTGAAAGACGTACAACGTCGGTTGTGGTGCCGTCTCCTCCTCTCGCTCTGGTAATGGTGAAGCGGGACTGAACTTGAAATCAACGTCGTCGTCATCATCATCATCATCATCATCGTCGTCCATCTCCCATGGTACCTTCGACGCTGGAGGTGACTCGTATGATGCTGATGACGATGGTGGTGGTGGTGGTGATGCGGAAGTGTTTCGACGTTTCTTCATCACCACCACCTGTCTGGTGTCGTCATCCTCCATCTCCGACGACTTCCTTTTGGATGACAACATCTTTACTTCGTATAATTGACGAAGTTGCGCCAGGCCGTCGCTTATCTATTGAACATAAATACTTGTTACATTGCTAGTAAGTATGACCAAACATATCTGCGCATCCTTTTGCATATTCGACCATATCGCCCTGCATATTTGCATATCGTTCGGCTAGTCTCTTTCTAACCAAATATTTCACATCGTGTCGCCATTGCATGTTCCCACACTTTGCGGTGACCTATATCGATAGCCACCGCAAGATGTGCATGACCAAGCTGGACGATGGTATGAAACACTCCTTGTCGTCCGTTAAATTCATTATGCGAGCCACCTCATCACAGGCATACTGGACACTGGCGACCTCTAGCGCTTTATAAAAGTTATATTCGATGCTCATGGCTTCGGATCGATCACGTATCCTATCTAGACCACTCACCGTTGCCTCCATCTCGTCGTTACTTCTGATTGATATAACATCGGGCTGTGACGTAGTACTCTCCTCCTCCTCGTCATATGTTATTATAATGAGCGGTGGTGGTGAACAACTTTCCACCGAGGAGGAGAATAGTATTTCAGAACTATTACTACGTAACCATTCCATTACTTTCTCTTTTCCACTCATTGTCTCCTCCCTAACATCACTGCTTGCAGCAGCAGCGGCGTCATCCTGTCAACATATTCACACGGCTACTACTTCCAGTTCTGACACGGTGTAATTGACATACTGTCCCGTTACGCATTTCCTAACGGTCGCCATGACACAGGCCCCCCGCAGCATCTCCAGTGCCGAATACCGATCGGCGTCTGACGCCATGTTCATGTAGGCGTTACCAGTGAATCCCAATACCTGAACTGCCTTTTCATTAAACAACGTGACCCAACATTCACTTCCTATCCAATCCGCGAGGAGGATACGCAGAGCGAACCTTTACATGGGAACCCGCTGCCATCGATGAATCGGGCACACATAACCATTGTTTTCCGGAATCACACGTTTGTTACAATGCTGACACAATTGATAGACGATATATTTCTCTTGCACGGCATATTGAACTATAGTTAACGGACGTGTAAATCTATAGTTTCCTCCATTTACTTCATTCTGTAAACGTGTCAGATTCATCTCGCTGTTGACGAACTGTTCTGCTGCTGACGAATGATTAGACTTGAGCTGGGCGATCGGAGAGCGGTTGTGTGAATCGTTAACTGGGCGTTCAGCTTATAAAGGCCTCCTGCTGCCTGTGGCGCGTACCGACCGTTGAGCGCGCGCGTGATGCTGGTATTGTTAGCCGAGTGTCTGGCGGTGCATTGCACTTTGTCCTTTCGCGTGATCGACTCGCGTTACGTCTGGCCATCGTTTCGTTGTGGAGGGATTCTGGTGCGTTCGAATGAACACGCATGCTCGCATAAGTATCTGTCCAAGCATGTTCTTACCTGCTTGACCACTGTACGCCAGTGCACTCCAGTATTCTGCCCGACTCTTTACCCATTCCTTCAATTCAGCTTCCCGTGTGTCTAACAGTCGCTTACGTAAGATGGGATCGAGAAACTAACACATACATTACAGAATATCTCTGTTTGTTCCATTCTGCGCGTAAATGCACCGTCTCTCGAATGCTCTTGCTGAGGTATTTCGCCTGTAGACCAGTGCGTGTGGTCAGTATTTTTTCTGCTGTCTTCACATCATCATGATGCATGCATTTACGCCACTGGTACGCGCTTTCAACAGTGTTAAATTCTCTATTCCACACCTGTATCCTACACACGTAGAAATTGGACAGATAACTGTTACCGCCTCTGAAGTGTATATGACGATTCATACTGATTTTTTGACGTTAAAATGCGCATTTACTGTATTAAATACACGCCGTTCTAGCGCTGTCTGAGTACTCATAACCTCACTTTTTCCTTCCGTGATGGATGCCCGACGTCGGTTAGCTGACAGTTGCCTGACGCGTTTATCAGTTTTCTTATTACTGTGGTATTGTTCCGAGGGTTGCGTCAGCTGTCTGGCTTATTTCTAGCATGGTATATAAGAGGGCTTACATCGTCGTGTCGTCATCACAACCGCCATTATTGAGTTCGTAGCAACTTACCAGCAATTCAAGTCGATCGCGATGCCTGCAGAACTGATAGCCGTCTTTACAGATGTGTTGGCCGTTCCCCAAGTAGTCGGGAACGCGATGTTTGAAATGATGGATCGTGCGTGAGTATATATATATATATTTATATATATATATATATATATATATATATATATAATACTTTAGATAGCTCTACATAGCTCTACATTTTGAATGAATGAATGTTCACTGCTGTTCTATCGTTCCCGTGTATACATGTCTCGCTGAGTGCTCGTCGGGTCCAAGTTCCATATGCAGCGGCTTGCCTAGCGATAAAAACTACCAGTCGATCGGTTTCGCATTCCATCTCTCTCGTTGCTTGGTTACGTCTGATATATCTATATATATATAGATGACTACACTATGTATCTCACTCTGGTTTGTCGTTTCCTTGCAGTATCCATAGACATGACTGGCCGTAAGTTATGGCAGAATTACAGGACATGGCTATAGAGCGCCGGGCCAGACAGGCCACCATCGAGTTTCGTGATGAACTGTATGCTAATAATGTATTACCATCCTTCATGGATCATGCTAGCCGATGGCGCCACGTTCTCGCCGAACTGCAACACTACACCTTGGGCTATCGACGCAATGACACCCAACCGGAATCCTGGGACGACGAATGCAACACAGCAGCAGCTTTCCTCGAACATCGGAGGGTCTGTTTGGGTGTCATGACAGAGCTGCTGCTGCATCTCACACCGTCACTAGGAGCAGCTTTCCTCGATCATCGGAGGGTCTGGTTGGGTGTCATGACAGAGCTGCGGCGTCGCCCCGCCACACCATCACACGATCACGTGTCTCCGTTACAGCGTCGACGCCGACGCGCGCTGGGGCCGCTCCGACTAAGGTGCAACATTCGACGCAATATGACGCCACGTCACGTTCGGCGAAATATGTTATCGGCATTCAATAATGCTGCTTGAACATGTTCTTATCCGCACGCGCATATATATATATATATAATGTTTAACTTCTATACTTCTAATATTTACAATTCTATATATACTTCTAATGTTTTAAAATAATGTTTTATATATATATATATATATATATATATATATATATATATATATATATATATATATATATATATATATATATTTAACTTCTATACTACTCATTATATTTAAAAGTTTTAATGTTATGACGTCTTATGTCCACTACATACATACTGGCTATAACATGCCTCAGTCCCACATCAATACTGTACTTGCAACATTGTTGCTGCTTTTTCACTGATAAGGTCGGCTCCATTGCTACATTGTTCCGATTGGTATACTTTGATATCGCACTGTGGCTCACAGCTGGATAAACGCTCGGGCTTAGAGTTAACGCGATTCGTTAGGGAGGCCAGTTAGTGTTAGCTCGCCACTCGGACTGGTCACTCCGTTAGGGTCAGGGTCAGGTGGGGTGGGGGTGGGGGTGGTGGTGGTGGTGGGGGTGGATTATGTATTATTATTAAGGTGTATATTGTGTGTTCCTACGTCCACTATCAATGGCTACTGGTTACCTTTCGGTACTCTTACAGCCGCTAGGGGGCGCTGCGCACGGTTTTTGGTGTTCCTACAGCCTCCAGGGGGCGCTCTGATTGGCTGAGCGCACAACCGGAAGTCGTTCATGCACATGGGTCCCGGATTTGCTTGGTCAAAAACTTACGTCTACTACTGGGGTCTTTTTAAAACAAACGTAGATTTAGGGGAGATGTCGACAGTGGCCTATCCAGGATCTTGCAAAGGGGAAGGCCTACAATATGATGGGGGCGTGGGCGGGTGCGTGGGCGGTGGTTCTCAACAAATAGTGTAACTCTATTTCTAATACCGATAGCTGGGAAGCACGACTCGCACAAACGAGCCGGTTATAAAGTTTGTCAGACACAGCAGGACGGGATGTCAATTAGGTTAGAGTAAAATAATACTCAGACTCTTTGGTGGTTGCTTGTCTATAACAATAATAATGTGTGACTGCTTCAAATCATAATCGACGTTTTGGTGCAGGCGTCGTTGCTGTCGGCGGTGTTGGTGCGGACGGTGTTGATGTCGGCGTTTTTGGTGAGGGCGGTGTTGCTATCGGCGGTGTTTTTGCTGGCGGTGTTGAAGCCGACCTTGTTGCTGTCGGCGGTGTTAGTTCCGGCCGAGCTAGAGTCGGCTCTGTTGGTGTCGGCAGTATTTGTATCGTTACAATGTTCTTGGTGTCGGTGATTGTACCGGCGGTATTTGCGTCGATACAGTGTTCTTGGTGTCAGTGATTGTGCAGGTGGTGTTGGTGACGGCGTTATTCGTGTCCGCGGTACTGGCGGTGTTGTTGGTCAGTGTTGTTAGTAATGACGGTTTTGGTTCCGGTAGTTGTTGTACTGATACTGTTGGTGTCGGTGGTGTTGTTGGTGTGGATGTTGGTGTCTACGGTGCTGGTGCAGGCGGTGTTCTTCTTGTCGGTGTTAGCGGTGCTTGTACTGGCGATCCCAACAAATAACATACTTTATTAATACCCCGGTGTAGCTCTATTCCTAATACCGATACTTGGGAAGTAAGATTCGCAGGAACGAAACGGTTATAAGGTTAGTCAGATATAGCACGGCCGGGTGTTAATTATGTTACAATAATAATGAGTGACTGCTTCAAATCATAATCGTGTGTGTTTAGGTACCATCTTCAAATATATATGTCCCATTTCTGTGCCGCGAAAGTCTGACTAACACATTTGACAAGTAACAGCGCACGAGTCGTCCCAGTTATTTTTGTCTACGTGGCCAACACAATTCATGGCGCATTTTATTATACAATCGATCCCGCGATGCATTGCGCGGACACACTCCAACATCTGTGTGTGAACTCCGGGTGGAGGGGGGGGGGCACGTAATGCGTTGATACTTATCTAAATTACCCCCGAATACCTTTCATACATCATAGTTTTCAAGTTTGAAAATATATGTCCCTTAACGTGCAACATTTGCATTGATATATATTAATTATTCCATGATATATATATATTAATTCACTAAAA
This sequence comes from Lamellibrachia satsuma, assembly GCA_033239005.1. NCBI lineage: Eukaryota > Metazoa > Annelida > Polychaeta > Sabellida > Siboglinidae > Lamellibrachia > Lamellibrachia satsuma. Next base: position 2,881,181 of record BSQZ01000074.1, on the reverse strand, counting down.
CATTTTATTCATAGATCAATGTTAACTAAAATTACATAAAGTTGCCCTGAAATCAAAACCCTTGTTCTAAATATATACCCTTAAATCTTAATGAAAAGCGTCGCGTGCGTCGATGTAGATTATGTTTACAAGATATTGGAACATTGTATCAAAGTTGGACTCAAACGTTCGGCGACGGACGAGTCCATGGTGGAGTGGTCAGAGGTTACTGTTTATTACACACAAAACAGATATACATCTTAAAAAAGAACGACACGACATAAACTAAAACTGTCTGTCAGGTGAAACATTAAACTATAGCTGGTTACAACTTTCTTTCACACGTGTCACTGGCAGCGACACATAAAGTAGGTTTAGTGATTGTCACTGATGTCTTCTGAACTTGAAGGTGACAAGTTGGCGTTGTCATCATTGTTGTTATCAGAAGACGACGATATGTCGTCGTCATCATCGCTGTCACTGCTGTCGTCTGAACCGCTGTCAGTATCATTTGACAGTGGCGACCGGTAGAACAGCTCGTACTGTCCACCGTCACACAGACTGCCACAGTCCACCGTCACACAGACGGCCACAGTCTTCGTCTGACGGCGGCTCCTGGTAGTCCAGTCTACAAAAAACAGTTACACTGCGTCGTTTAGGCGTGTGGCAGTGTGTACGAGTGTGCGTGCGACCGATCGTGCGTGTGTATGCCTATGTAAGTGCATGCGTACGTGCGTGTGTACGTATGTGTGCTTACGCGTGTGCGTGCGTGTGTGTGTGTGTGTGTGGGTGTGTGTGTGTGTGTGTGTGTGTGTATGCGTGTGTGTGTCAGTGTGAAGATACAAGAGATCTACTCACTCTACAAGCCTCCCTCTCCCCCCAATGATCTCCTTCACTCGCTCCACGCCGGGCCGTGAGATGTGATTCATCTGGAGACTACAACGAACACAATCACAGAGACGTCCTCGTCACATCTCACCTTCGACCCTCTTCCCCGCTCACACACCACGCCTTCGTTCACAACCCTTGCCTCTCCACCACAGTCACACATTCTCACACTACTTTTCCTGCTACAAGGGGTGACTGTACGGGGTAAACACAAACACCCCAACGACTGTTGTCGTGGAAAGTCATTCCAGAAAAATTTGTTCCATTTTAAACATAAATAACGATTTATTTTTTACAACAAATAGTAATAATATGTCGCCAATAACATGATGGATGACAATGACACATTTGATGACACTACATAGTACCATCATTTCAAAAAGAAAATACTTTGCGACGTCAGGCGACAGTGTGACATGTTATTTTGGGATAAATGGTTGTGTGCAATAAAAAAACCACAAAAACATCAAAGTCAAAATTTTTCTAACAAACGATACTTGACGACATAAACTTTGCGACGACTGTCACAAAGTGTTGTCGTCGGGGGTTGAGTATAAAGGGATCCGTCAGACGGGGTAATTGCCCAGTTGATAAAGCCAGGAGATTGGCGGTGAAATAACACACAAGATCAACGACTTACTCGAAGGTCTGCAGCCCCGGCGAGTAGGCGACACATTCAGCGACGTGGACAGCTGTGTTATCGTTCATGTGACATCCCACCAACCTACAAATGTCAAGAGTAAAGAGAAAACGACACATGTGACACATGTCAACAATGTCAATGCAATGCCATGGAAGACAAATGAGTCGGTTCGTGTGTTTGCACTAAACAGCATGTGTACATGCGTATGTAACTGTGTGACAGTTTCACCGAGTCATCAACAATTGATGTCTCAATAGTAAGCTAATTCAAGTCAAAGTAATTACAGATCTCACCTGAGGTGCTCCAACCCTCTCAGTCTCGACAAACTACGGCCCAGGGCCGCCCCGGCCGCCACGTCAAAGTTGTTCCAACTGAAACTGTAAAGTAAAATATATCCGTGAACTGATGCAGCGTAATTAAAACATTCCACTGACCACAACGAAAATATAATGTATAAACGCACAACTTTCAATCAATTGCACTATATCAAAACAAATATTTCTGGCCACAAAATACTTTTTGTGGACAGCAAAAAAAGTTTGTTTTAAAAGTCGCGTCCGTATAGCGAGAAATGTTGAACCATCAAAACTAATGTAATATTTAAATACTTTATCGATGTTTAAACAAATAATGTATTTAATAAAATGAAAATAAAATATGCATCATCAGTAACCATTACCGGTGACAAAGTATTGATTAATTGTGAAGTATGCATTTTAATTACCTGGTAATTATAAAATTATTGATTACGTTTTGTCAAAAATATATGTATTTACATAGACAACAACACATCAATTAATGTTTTACTTATGTATTTGTAGGCACATTTAATTATAATTTTACGATTATTTGTGTACACATAGCTTGTATATATATATATATATATATATATATATATATACATATATACATACATACATACATACATACATACATACATACATACATACATACATACATACATACATACATATATATATATATATATATATATATATATTATATTAATTTGTCTACATGTACACATTATACCTACTTGAGATCCTCCAGGGCTGTCAACTGGTGCAATCCTCTCGCTAATTCGCTAATAGATTCAGCCGGGATGTGGCAGTATCCTAAGCTGTAACACAAACAGTTCATATTTAACAGTTTATTTAATACCAGATAATATCAACATATGCCCCCATTACATCAACGTATTGCTAATCAACAGTTGTCATATTTTGAGTTTTGTACAATGCAAATGGGACACCTGGAAGGGTTTGTTCTTTGTAATCAATTATTGTCTGGTTTTGTGCTTGTTTAATTATATTATAATGTGATCGATCAAACCGAAGACTTGGGTTTGGATTGTTTTTTTGTAAGATAAATAATAAAAATGCATATGGTCATAATTCATAATATTTTGTTCAATGTTTTTTTTAAATAAAATAAAACCAGTATCACTGATTTTGTTGCAATATTTTTTAATATTGCCTTATTCGCATTATTGCGAATGAATCAACGTAGCAACCAACCCAACGGATATGATACTGTGTAATCAAATGTTGGATTAGTATATGAATTGAAATAATAATTCGACGACCTGATATTCCAACGCATACAGGCTTATGCTTACAGCCATACTTGTATTTTTATTTAACTTGAACAAACAGCATGGCATAATTTATGTAGTAATTACAGACCACATTTATAAACTAACTTTCAAAAAACTTATGAAACCACCTGCGATCGATATATCATGACGATCATAGCCAAATCTTCAAATAATCGACGTTTTATTGAGAGCCCACGTTAGAGCAGACGCCGTCCTGCTTTGCTTTTTTCAAATGTGCCGCGCGCAGAATATGCTCCCCAAAAATCTTAAATATCAAAATAAGATTAATGATAACCAAATAACAAACCATATGAACAAGTCCGTATCCATTCGATGTACTTGTACGGAATTTAAAATGTTATTTCCTTCAGATAAACTAGGATTGCTAGTCTAGCAAGCCTGACCATTAATAATAATTATTACGTGTATGTATACATATATATATATATATATATATATATATATATATATATATATATATATATATATATATATATATATATATATATATATATATATATATATATATATATATATATATATATGTATATGTATATGTATATATATATATATATATATATATATATATATATATATAATACCAATATACATAATACATATACAATACATACAATATATATATATATATATATATATATATATATATATATATATATATATATATATATATATATATATATATATATATATATATATATATATATATATATATATATATATATATATATATATATATATATATATATATATATATATATATATATATATATATATATACTCGAAGTGTTTTGTAAGGATCATTTTAACATTTTATTAGTATTGTGTGTAGTAAAGGTGCAGTGATCACTTACTACAAAACTGTTTTATCTTAGTAACATTGATTTTATTGGATTCGATGATTTCTGTGTGAATCTACCTCTGAACCTGGTCTGGTCAGTCTAGAAGAGACCAGCGAGACGTTCCCATATATTCGTGTACGTGCGAACAACCTATTGCTAGTGCTAGGCACGTAGACAGCTGTGCGTACGTGCGTCAACGTCAATAATATCGATGTGAATGCAAACACATATTTAAACATCCATATCGCCACCATAAATTTAATGGTCGATTCATCGCGGACTGCAAGAACGAATGAGACAGCTGATTGTGCCTACTCGGCGCTAAGCGCCACTAGTTAGAAGTATGACGGACACAGTCCAGCGGATCACCTTTTCCTTCAACTTTTCAACCCAGAGGTTGCGTGTCTTTCAGGCTGAGCTTGAGCTGGACGAAGATGCACAAGCTGATATGAACAACATACCTAATCATCAATCGCTCTGCGAGATAAGATTGTCCAGTCGTGCGAACGATCAGTGTACACTCAAGTCTGCATTAACTGCTGTAGTCACTGCCTTGGACTATTTTGAAGACGATGGGGATGCAAAGCCAGACGGCACTTGTTATCCCTCAAATTGTTAATTTCATCATATCACTAGTGACTATTGGGCAAGTCCTCCAAAGTCTGCTTTTTCGAACCACATTTCTAGTACAAACAGTGCAACCCCTACCAAAGGGGCGTGACATCCACTGCAGTCGTTAAGCTGCAGCAGGAGAGGGCCGACCCAGAAGTATGGAATGCATTCTTTGACAGTGGTATTATAGAGCTGGGTGGGAAGACTTGAGATTAAGGCGAGCAAGCAGCGTCAGAACGTGCCCGCTGATATAACTGACGCGTCCAGCCAGTACAGAGGGCAAGGTATCTGCCGGTCGTGGATCACTTGCTGTAGGAAATGGACACACGTCTATTAGTAGTTCAGGGTCATTATATAGCCTAGTACTTCACACCACGACACCGGGTGAATCTTGACACCCATGCCCCTGTAATATCGCGGACTATCACGGTGTGGCCGACGATACATACGTACCATCGTTGACGTCCGTGTCCCTGCAATCTCGCGGACTATCACGGCGAGGCCGATGACACCGCGGCATACAAGCGAACTGACATACGAGACGAGGGTATTACGTAGCGCTGAGCGTAACTGGCCACAATTAGGTTTGTCAGTACATCATCAGATATACACCGGCTTGCGCAACGCCTTCCGAAAATCACTTATGACGCCACGATCGCAGTACTATTGGTGGCAACATCCAACGTGTCTACCGGATCGTAAACACACTACTTGGTCGAGATGGAGACTGCGACATTCCAGATCAGCTTCTCTGAGAAGATCGATGCGTTGTGCTGCAATATGAATCAGCCACCAATTGATGACGTGGCGAAAACTATGACTACACTTTTAGTGTTTCGAAGTTGCGCCACAAACAGACGTGTAGAACATAATTTTATGTGAGCTCGACCCGTTGCTAACGTCTGTCCTTCAACAGCACATCGATGCTCTATGTCCGGTTGTTACACGCGTCATTAAATGCGTCGCTCTCCACTGCTGTAGGTCCACAGTCGATAAAGCACGCCGTTGTGACACCAATATTTAAGAAACGAGGCGCTGATGTCAATGTGCGCTGTAACTTCCGCTAAGTATCTAACATCTCAATTGTGGCGAAGACAACGGAGCATTTCGTCTCAAGACAGCTGCAACGTTTCATGGACGATAATGGCATACTGGTAGTCTACCAGAGTGCTTACTGACCACGTCAAAGTGCTGAGACAGCATATTCATAATGATGTGGCACAATTGACTGATGTACGTCGTACAGTACTTCTTGTGCTAATTGATCGAACGGCAACACAGCAACAACATCATTGTTGGAGGTGTCAACTTTCATCGCGACTCCAAACCAAACGACCCCACGTTCAAATATTCACTCTCCATCTGCTGACTCATGCAACTGAACCAGCCCGTGAGCCAGCGAGCCAGCCATCCAAACAACTAACCAACCAACAAAAAGATAAAGAAATACTCCGATTCCCTTCTTCTTGCCATTGACTGAACCTGCGAAAATGCAGCGCCTAGAAAATGCACGCAGGCGCATCATCGTGATAACCAGTAGTTGCTGGTATCACATCTAATAATTACCCCTATATGATACTTACCCCCGGTCATTATTATTTAGATAATAATTATCCCTTCCGAGTCATCATTTTGTAGTTAATAATGACCCCCCACTATATAAATATTACCTCCTTCATGGGCGGATACAGGCAGTGTCCACCAGGTGCACTCTATTGTGGTTGGATTTTTTTATCAAGTCAAAATTAGTTGTCAAGACCCTGCGATGTGACACACTCCTGCACTTGTTCCACAAAGGACATTTCTAACATACACACTTGTGACACTGCCGCAAGTAAGTGTCATGCACAAGTTAGCCTATACCAACGATTTGCCACAAGAGGTAACAGTATTCAGCCAGGAACGATGAAACGTTCAAAATATCAGACCTTTGGCAACGAGATGTTGGAGTATGAAGTGAAATTGAAAACGCGTAGGCATTTTGGTGGCGGCATTCTCAAAACACTGTAGATGTATTAATATTTGCAAAATCTGGTCGTTTTGAGGGTAAGCGTGTTTGCGACATTATCAAAAGAGCATGTGGTAGGTAATGTTCACAAAACTGTTCAGACCATTGATAACACATTGCCAGTGGATGTCATGAAGTTTTAGAATGTATGATGGTTACATGTTCTTTCAATCATGGACAACGTTAACAGTTGCCACCAATGGGGAAAATAACTGTAGTCTGCGCCCTTCCATTATATCTATAATGTTTCACCACGCTCTGTACATGCACAGTGCTGCTGCTGCTTGAACGCAGGTGCGGGGACCGCGAGGTGTAGGCCAGACGTCAACGTCCTCTTAATTATATACTTGATTTGTGTTATACAAATAACGTATCATTCCCTCCAGCATCAAATGCCACCAATACAATTTTTTTGTACAAGTCTCAACACGTGTGCGTGTGTGCATGTGCGCGCGTGTTCGCGCGTGTGTGTGTGTGTGTGTGTGTGTGTGTGTGTGTGTGTGTGTGTGTGTGTGTGTGTTCTTTCATCTGTGTTAATGTTGACTTATTAGTGATGTTTGATGTCTGGTTGATTAAACACAAACAATAGTAGAAGCCGCCATTATATAGATGTGTTCTTTCATATATGTTAATATTGACTTATTAGTGTTGACTGATGTATGATTGATTAAACACATAAATTAAGCTAATTATGTACAGATAAAATAATATCAAGGACAATACAGGTATCATAGCTAGCTGCAAGACAAAAAATCGTACACGATGAAAGGTTCTCAGGATAATGCACTTGCCATTTAAGGTTTGGGTACTACTCAAAAGGTTTTGCTCGGGAAACAATCCGAACCGCAATCCTCAAATATACTGTTTATGCCCCCCCCCCGTTATAAGGCCCGTGTCACAAGAGGTCGCCTCCTCAACAAATGCTGCCTCCTCACCATAGGCCACTTTGCCATGCAGCAAATAAGGCCTTCCCATGATAAGTTCCGAGATATAATCCCCCATCTTATAAGGGCATCACCAATTTGCAGAAGGGATGTGGTAAAAGAGAAATACTACTACTACAAGAAAATGGTGTAAATAACAATAAGTGGCTAGCTATGCTGACAATGCAAATGAAAACTATTATGCTATGTACATGTATCTCAATAGGGCCTATTACTTACTACTCACTATCTGGGATACAAACATCTTAGGTCATGTCATGGTCATGTATGACAACTGTAATACAGCCTACACCGTTGGAACGATGTGAAAATGTTTTGCTGCATCGTGGACTTTGGCTTAAAATACATATATGTTCAATGGCTGATATTTCTACTTTGTCTATTTAAAGCCAACATATCTTCCTTTTAAGAAATATTGTTTATTTAGGGTCCCGTAAGCTACCTACGATTTCCGCCATTTTGGAAAATAAATTAGATGTGAAATTGGTATTGGTATTGACATCAAAAAAGAAGTGCCGTGGCGAAATACTGGTTAGTTCAACTTTCTTTGCTCCTGTGAAATACGCCAAAGAGCAAGTAAAACTTAAAGCCAACACATCTTCTTTTTAATAAATATTATTTATTTTCCTGTGTCCCGTAAACTATTTACAATTTCTGCCATTTTGGAAAAGAAATTATATATGAAATTTATAGCACATGGTATTTATACAAAAAAAGAGAGTGCTGAGACGAAATAAAATTTTCTTGGCTCCTGTGAAGTAGGCCAAGGAGCAAGTAGCCGCTTCTCGACTGTAATGCATTTGGGGTCGTTACTTTAGCATCACAAGTGTCTAAGGTCTGGTTAGTAATTACATAATATTCATGAAGAGTAACTTGCGTATTTCAAAAGCGTTTTATCAGTAAGAGAAATTTCCGTTAGTAACAATCCATGCTAAGCTAATGGATGATTGTATGCAACGAAATAAAGCTTAGAGATGCAGAATAACAATGTATTCCAAAGAAGGCGATATATAACCTTCTTTGGAATACACTTTCTGAAAACCAGAGAATACCCAATGCCGTTGGACTTCAAAACCCGAGCCAAAATAAAGAGGAAAAAGAGATTGTGGAAATATCAGCAAACCAAAGATGCCCCAATTTATCAGGAATTTTGTAGACTCCGAAATCAAGTCAGGAAAATGAAAAGAAAGGCAGAAAGGCTATATGAAAAGGAAACAAAGTCTGACTTGGACAAAGTGTAAGTGTAGGCAGATTACTTCTCTTCTGTATTTACCAGAGAGCCAGATGGAGACATTCCTGAAGAAACAACAATATGTTTTAACACTATCGATATTTTCAAGATTACTTCTCTTCCGTATTTATAAGAGAGCAAGATGGAAACATTCCTGAAGAAACAACAAGACGTTTTAACACTATCGACACTTTCAAGATTACTTCTCTTTTGTATTTACCAGAAAGCCAGATGGAGACATTCCTGAAGAAACAACAAGACGTTTTAACACTATCGAGTGTTTCACTATCGACCTATTGATGGTGGCAATGAAGCTAAAATCACCAGGACCTGATGGCCTTCATACTCGTGTCCTAAACGAATTGACAAATACTATCAGCATTCCGTCTATCCTATTTAAGGCACCACTGACAACAGGTTCGCTACTCAAAGATTGAAAAAGGCAAACATATATGTAATGCACAAGAAGGGAAGCAGACAACACGTACAAAACTACAGTCCAGGCAGTATGACTAGTGTAGTATGGGAAATATTGGAGACAATCATCAGAAACACCATCAATGAACACATGTTGAACACAGTTCTCCAGCTGCTCAGAATACTTCACTATAGTCCAGTCAGTCTGACCAGCGTAGTAGGGAAAATATTGGAGGCAATCATTGGAAACACCATCAATGAACACATGTTGAACACAGTTCTCCAGCTGCCTAGAGTATTTCATGTATGGATGGACTGAGACAATGAACAATTGAGAGAGAGAATAGACCATGGAGGTTGTTAGTGCATTAGAACAAACAATTCGTATTCTGTCATCAAGTATAGACTCCATCCCTATAGAACAATATAACAACCATTGAAAACGTCCAGGGTAGAGTTACCAACTCTGGCTTACCGTCGACTCTGAAGACATAATGGAATTATATAAAATATTAACAGTGAAATACGATGCTTCGGTTTCATCTAGTTTAGCTACATTGAGAAACAATGATTTTTTTAGTATTAACTTGTACACCGAAGCAGAGACGTCGGGGAAGGATCATACAAGAGTGTTAGGGCGGGTCCAGACAAGGTGCTTGTCACATGTTCAACCAGAATAATAATAACCATAGTAAAGAACAATCAATATAAGGCATACATTGCTAAAAAGTGATTACACATGAATACATGGAACTTCAGAGAAATACTAATGATACATTTTTTAGCATGTGGCGTCAAATATTGTTAAAGACATACCCACTACAGGAAATGACCCAATTGAATTTGTTCATACAAATCCTAATATTTTGTTCTGCTGACCCACAACCACCGAGAAAATTGTTTCACTATTACTCAACTTTAAGTCCAACATGTCTAGTGGTTTTGACAACATTGATCCACATATTATGCGACAAATAAGTCCCCAAATAGCTCCCCTACTATCGCATATATTTAATAATTAATTTTCCACTTGAGTGGTGCCACATCAACTAAAATTAGCAAAAGTAATTCCAATACATAAAAATAATGACCCGAATAACGTCTGCAACTATATACCAATCTCAATTATGCCATGTTTCTCAACAAATCTGGAGCGTCTAATACATAATCAATTCGAACACTTTCTCAACCAGTGCCACATAATATCAGAAGATCAATACGGTTTCAGGAAATAAATATTCCACTCACATGGCTCTAATAAATCATATAGATAAATTATCAAGTGGGATCGATAGCAACACCTTCAATATAGGAATATGTATTAATCTATCTAAATCCTTCGACACTATAGACCAAACGAACTACATTATATTCCCAGCAGTAAATAAAAAAGTACAATATCCCACCTCAAGCAATTCAAATTAATGGATCGGCCATTTACAAACTGCAACTAGGGCTACTTATGCACAAGCCTACTCGTCAAGCAATTCCAAACAGCATTTCAACACTGTTTCAAAGAAATATGGACATCCACAATTACAATACTAGGAATAGCAATGATTACTTTATGCATGAAGCACTGGCACACACAGGGAAATTTACAATTAAGTCAGTCACATCTACTATTATTAACATAATCGCCTAATTGCAGCATCATTCAATGACAAGATTACTATACCTAATCATAGGTGTTTCCTGTAATAAGCCCCTTGGGGTTCCAGAAAATCTACTAAGTTACTAAATGAAATTATTAACGACCGTACATGTAACAACATTGTAAATGAGTAACCAAATAAATTCACATTACTGATCCCGTAACCCGCCTGGGTCGTAGGGGCGCTGCTCCAATGAACGCTGCACGAATCGGCTCCCGTCTTGGCAGTTGTTTGCTAGTGCCTGGGTTTCTGCAAATTTATTTCCTGTCCATTCCTCAACGTTGACTGTCCATCTCTTCCTCTGCATCCTCATCTTCTTTTCCCCCTGCACTGTTCCCTGAAGGATTGTTTTAGAGAGCCCGTTTGTTCTTATTACATGCCCATACGATCTCAGCTTCCTCTTCTTCACTGTGGTCAAAAAGGTCTTCACAGTGATGGTTTTGCGGATTTCTTCATTGGTGACCTTGTCGGTGTAGGCGATGCCGACGATTCTTCGGAAGCATCTCATTTCCACTGCAGCGATCTTCCTTTGTAGTTCCGTTGTGAGGGTCCATTGATTCACATGCATACAGGAAGATGGAAAGGACCAGGGCATGTACGAGCTTCATTTTTGACTTCAACGCGATGTTCTTGTCTCTCCAAATTGGTTTCACTTTCGCCAATGCTGTTAATGTTTTGACCTTGCAAGGATTTCGGTCTTGGATCCCTCGTTATTGATGATGGCCCCGAGGTATTTAAACTGTTTCATTGTTTCCAGTTCTTGTGAGTTATCACAGTGTTTACTAATTAGTTTTTATTCACCATTCCCTACTGCCTAATATAAATTATTAAAATAATATGATTTGATAAATAACTGCATAACTGTGCATTTGAGATAATTTGCATTGACCAATTTTAGTCGGGCATTGTGAAATTGTTCAGTTAATGTTACAGGATGCCTCCAATCCTACAGTCAGAGCGTCAGAGAGCCAGGGCTGCAGCAGGGTGCCCCCCCGCAGATGAATGTCGTTGATTCAACTGCGACGCTGCACAATGAGACGGCTCGTCCAGCTACTGCAATCAGTACCCGATCAGCTCGTCGTCAGTGGGAGGCTGCTGTGGAGAGTCGTCTTGATGCGACAGAACGACGGCATGTGGCTCCGGTGGCATCAACGAATCCGCAGGATGTGTCTCCGGCGGCACCGGCGGTGTCCACGAGTCGCCAGGACGCGGCTTCGGTGGCCCAGGGGGCTGGCATGGTTGCCCGTCCGTGGCCTGCAGTGGATGGCTTTGTGACATGTATGATCTCCCTGGAGCAACGCAGGATGGATTGTCCCAATTTGTAATGCCTAACTGTCGGACGGGGGGGGGGTGATAATGGGAACACTGCTGTCTGCATAGCCCCGAGGACCATAGTTGAATTCACATCCTTCTTGGATTGTTCCAAGGTTACATATATACATGTCTGGCAGAGCGTGAGGGGAGCTAGCGAGGGAATGAGGAGACGTTCAGGGCACTGAGGAGTTTGGAGAAGTGGTCGTGGGACAGCGTGAATTATTAGCTGTGGCTAAACGCTGCACAGCAGCCGTGACCCAGGGAGGAACCGCAACGGGGGTCTCACTTTCTCGGCAAGGGTGCCGCTAAAAAATCCACTGGCAACTGCTATGCATACAACTTGGATCAGCAGCGCAGCCGTAACCACTTCCGCTTCAGACATCAGTGCAGATGGTGTGAGGGTAGCCACTCTTCGATTAGATGGCCAAAATCACGGAAAACACGAAAGTCCGCCATTCCCCAGCGCTATATGCACAAACAATGATTGTGCCATGCTTGCGCTGTAATGTTGACTTTACAGCTCGTCATGTGCCGGGTCGTGACAATACTTTAGCCGACAAACTGTCTCGTTGTCAGATCAACGACTTCTGGGCATTGGCTCCATATGCCAAATGCAAACCAGCGAGAGTGCCGTTCAACATCTCCCGAGCCGCCTTACGGACTCTGTAGAGCAACTCATGGCATCCTTGGCACCTTAATCTAGAGCGCAATATGAGCGGGCATGGTCGAAGCTGGTAGGGTTTTTCCAGCCATTAGGCATTGTTCCCACTTTGTCAGTGTCAGTCGCCATAGTGGTGCTTTTTATGGAACATTTACATAATGCAGGTTTGGCACCAGCTTCTATTATTTCCACAGTATCAACCACCTCTTATTTTCATAAAGTGAACTATCTGCTTGACCCAGCAAAGAATTGTATTATTTCCAGACTTCTAGCTGGGGCGCAGAATTTAGGAACAGTGTCGGATGTCCGACTTCCAGTTACACTGCCAATACTTGCCCGACTCATTAGGGGGCTGCCACATGCTTACTTCGCACTATTAATGTGCCATATTACATGCCATGATGGTTCTGGCGCTTAAGGCTTATTTGCGGATGGATGAGATGGTCCCCCAATCCAGCAGCTTAGTACAAGGGTGCCTTCACTTTAGGTATGTAACACTGAATGGTGACAACATCACAGTTTCATTTAGGCAATTTAAACCTAGTGGTAGACTCAGTCTTTGCACGTTAACGGACAGTGTGTCCTAGGCACATCTATTTACCCAGCCACATGGCTCAGATAATTTTTTTCAATTTAGGAGCTCAATGCATTCGCCCTTATTTGCGTACACAGATTGCACTCCAGTGCTGCCGATGGAGTTTGATATAATTTTAAAGCGTTTGCTAGAAATATGTGGGCTGAGTACTTAATAGTTTAAAGGTCACAGTTTCAGTATTGGGGCGGCCACATCGGCAGCATTAAGGGGCTAGTCGGACACACAAATTAGAGTAGCAGGTAGATGGACATCGAGTACATTCGAATATTATAACAACCGTAGATACAGGTATCGTAAGTATAGCAGATAATATGCAGCTGTGTGTACAGGTCTCGTAAGAATAGCAGGTAATATGTAGCTGTATGTGCAGGTCTCGTAAGCATAGCAGGTAATCTGCAAATGTTTGTACATGTCTCGTAAGTATAGCAGGTAATATGTAGCTGCGTGTACAGGTCTCGTAAGAATAGCAGGTAATGTGTAGCTGTATGCACAGGTCTCGTAAGCATAGCAGGTAATCTGCATCTGTATGTACAGGTCTCGTAAGCATAGCAGGTAATCTGCAACTGTGTGTACAGGTCTCGTACGTATAGCCGGTAATCTGCAGCTGTATGTATAATTCTCGTAAGCATAGCAGGTAATCTGCAGCTGTATGTACAGGTCTCGTAAGCACAGCAGGTAATCTGCAGTTGTATGCACATGTCTCGTAAGTATAACTGGTATTTTAATAGATGTGGCGTTGCTCACTGTTATACTAACTATATACTCTATGTTTGTGGCTCTGGGAATATGGCCAAGACTCTGACAGTGGTGGAGTCGATAGCTAGTGTCCTAACTATCATAATGTTCCACCAGAGTGTAGCAGTATATATCAAGCCCCTTAACAGGTATTTCTTTAAATATAATGTAATGGTTGTATTTGGAGGTAGCCGAGACTCTGATGGTGTCGGAGTCATTAGCTATCTACTTAAATTGTGTAAAATGTGCAGGGATGTACTTGGATCTCGCTGAATTAAGCACTGACAGTGGCGGAGTCAATAGCTAATACTTTACATGATATTATGGTACATTGTTACAGGCACTACAGCTGCAGATCTGACAGTGGCGGAGTTAATAGCTAATACTTTACATGATATTATGGTACATTGTTACAGGCACTACAGCTGCAGATCTGACAGTGGCGGAGTTAATAGCTAATACTTTACATGATATTATTGTACATTGTTACAGGCACTACAGCTGCAGATCTGACAGTGGCGGAGTTAATAGCTAATACTTTACATGATATTATGGTACATTGTTACAGGCACTACAGCTGCAGATCTGACAGTGGCGGAGTTAATAGCTAATACTTTACATGATATTATGGTACATTGTTACAGGCACTACAGCTGCAGATCTGACAGTGGCGGAGTTAATAGCTAATACTTTACATGATATTATGGTACATTGTTACAGGCACTACAGCTGCAGATCTGACAGTGGCGGAGTCAATAGCTAATACTTTACATGATATTATGGTACATTGTTACAGGCACTACAGCTGCAGATCTGACAGTGGCGGAGTCAATAGCTAATACTTTACATGATATTATGGTACATTGTTACAGGCACTACAGCTGCAGATCTGACAGTGGCGGAGTCAATAGCTAATACTTTACATGATATTATGGTACATTGTTACAGGCACTACAGCTGCAGATCTGACAGTGGCGGAGTCAATAGCTAATACTTTACATGATATTATGGTACATTGTTACAGGCACTACAGCTGCAGATCTGACAGTGGCGGAGTTAATAGCTAATACTTTACATGATATTATGGTACATTGTTACAGGCACTACAGCTGCAGATCTGACAGTGGCGGAGTTAATAGCTAATACTTTACATGATATTATGGTACATTGTTACAGGCACTACAGCTGCAGATCTGACAGTGGCGGAGTTAATAGCTAATACTTTACATGATATTATGGTACATTGTTACAGGCACTACAGCTGCAGATCTGACAGTGGCGGAGTCAATAGCTAATACTTTACATGATATTATGGTACATTGTTACAGGCACTACAGCTGCAGATCTGACAGTGGCGGATTTAGTAGTTGCATCTTAATCTTATTGTATCAAACAAAATCCATGCAAATATAGAATTATATAAGTGTATATAATATATAGTCAATGGAGACTCTCACTAAGACATAGCTAGTCGTGTCGCTAGTGTGAGAGCCACCTTACGTTTAATGTGGAAACAATAAAAAAAATTATATTGGGAATCTAATTTAAAATGTGCTCGCCTGCCTAAACAGAATATAATAAAAAAGATAATATATGACAATACAGACGTGGCGCAGCAGCTATGCAACACTTGTCGAGTGAATATATATATGCATATACCTACATGTATACATACAAATATATTGTTATATAATTTGCAATTTCATATAAAGTGTAACATTAAAAAAACATAATACCAGGTATCTGTTATAGTTTCATGATTTTTTGTACTAAAAATAATACTACTGCAATTTATGTATTGTGGAGGGTCACGCTTTTGGAAAAGTTTAATCTTGGTTGTGTAATTTGCATACATAACAATTTGGAATATAGCAATGTTTTGTATTTGTTTAAATAATTTTGTTTTGCATAAATGAAGAACCCATGCAGACTATGTGTGCAACATTTATCTTTCATTATATTTGGAGTGTCATTTAGGATATGCACTAGATTTATTTGAATGCATATCTTTGTATATTCATAGTTAGTTCTTCAAACTACAACATTATGTGCCTTGTATAATGGCTATGCGTTTCAAAAACATACATAAAGGACATGGCCTGAAAATACTCTGGCAAGTTATTGTTTACATACTTATAGTGTTTGTTAGACTGTGTATTATGTGTAAATACCATTTGGGGCCGGCATGCTTGTTATGATTATTTGTTGACGTACAGTCGCGTCTCGTTATTATCTCGTAATATATAAGGCGGTCGGTTTGCTTTGACAATTCTCAAGAAACATTAGGTGAACAATCTCAATGAATGAGTGTCAACGTGTTGTTTGTTTGACGCTGCCGCTGACACCAATCTTTGTCGCTGGTTTCGCTTCAACGGTTTGTAAATTGCAATCACAAATACGTCTCGAGTAAAAAAGAGATAAACATTCTTAAACGCAATTTAATATGCAATACCAATATAGCACTGGGGTGAAATGGCATGCTTCCATTGCATAGTAAATCTAATCGTTTTCGCGACGCGAAACCAACATGCCAAATGCTAACCCAGGCCAAGGCGCTACTGGTGCGCGAAAATACGCATATAAAATTATGAATCGATGTTAAGTGGTGCGTTATAAATTTATACTTCGGTTGAAACCAGTTGAAAGACGTAGTGAAGCAGTTGTTAGTTCTACCTATTGTCGTTTTCTGTGTTTATATCAGCTTACATACTACATGAGTCAAATCATATACGTTTTCGGCTGCTCAGATCCAGGTTGTTATTGTTCGTAGGCCTATTGGTCCAGTACATCGTCATCGTAGTAGATCTATTCCATAATAAAGGTATACAATAATATTACATACATGTATTTTATTAAGTTCACGATTCAACAGGGTGTGACATTTAAAATTAATACACGTTGATGTTAGTTGACTCGTTTAATAAGCTCTATAAACTGCGTATTGGCGTATAAGACTGTGCTGCAAGCTCACAGTGGCTTCGACAGCATCAGAGTTCTTGGACTTTGTGAAGCGGGCGGCGATTGTTTAGTAAGTCCCTAGTGGCAGATATGGGAACACCTAACGTCGAAATCGTCGACCCCAACCACAGCGCTATAACATGCCGCCCCCAAAAGTGTTTACACATAATTATTAAATGATGCCTAGCAGATACCCACTACCAGTACTATCTGGGTTTCCCTGTTTCACGTTTTGTACGAAGTTTTGTGTCAATGTTTGCAAATCTGGCGTAATACATCTGTGAATTGTAAATATTACATGAACACACCATTTGGGGCAGCATGCGCGCTGTGATCATGTATGTAATTTTGATGGTGAATGCTTGCATAATTGCTGGCTCGTGACTACTCAAATACATGTCATTTATTTGGCATATTTAACTCTACACTGGACTTGTGTTGTGATTCTGCATAAAAAATTTCCAACTAGTAAATACATATGTTAGAAATCTACCATTGTCATATATGGCAGTGTTTAAATTTTACAATGTTTAGTTATCGTATTTGGTGGAATGTTGATGTTTATCAAAGTTTACACATTTTTAAACTCAACATTTCATAGAATTGACTACGAATATGCAATGCATAAGTTGATGCTGATGCAGCAAACAATGAATGATTAACCTTTTCCACAACCAGGTATTTAATGATCGCTAGATGGCGTTGGTGGTCCTACAATGCACTGTTTAATGGAGCATGGATTGACACTTTCCAACTAACATATTCATTGCATGCACAGTATTTGGAAGTTTCATGTTGTCATAAAAAATATATACATCAGACATTGTCAACATACCTTAGTGTATGTAGGCCTGTCATCTGTGACACACTGGCAGCGAGGACTTGCCCATTTGTTGGGTCATCAAACTGGTTGCAGTCTAACCTGAGGGAACATATAATATATGTGTAAATTATTTATTAACATATTTACATGTAACACGTTCGTAGAAAATTAATCAACTGTTGATAAAAAATATGAAGGCATAAATAAATCTTGCAATTTATATAAATGAGTGTGTGTGTGTGTGTGTGTTGTGTGTGTGTGTGTGTTTGTGCGTGCGTGCGTGCGTGCGTGCGTGCGTGTGTGTGTGTGTGTGTGTGTGTGTGCTTGCATACGTGCGCACACGCATGTCATGTCGTGTGAGCGGTCACTTCCTCTCTGCATGTTACTGTGAAATTTTAACACAGTTGTTTTCTCGTCTAACGTAACTTTTTAACTCATCTGCATGGCTATGTGACGAAATCATATGTCATGCACAAGCTATTATGATTATTTGTGTGGGGCTACTATAAATTATATAATAAGTCATATGGTTAACCGGGTTTCATTTCGTGGCTGAAATACCCTTACGTACATTAAACAGAATTCGTATTCAATTACTATTTCAGTTATTTGGATTTGATTGTTTAAAACAAAACAGTCAAATAATAGCATATTGCTAATGAAGGAAGCCACGAATGATTAACCTTGTGCACATCATATCACTAATGATCGCTAGATGGCGTTGATGGTACTACTTACTGAGTCCTGAGATAATTGACTTCACTGAATGCAGTCAAAGGCCACCATTGTAAGGAATAATTACACAATAATCCGTGTGGTCAAGTAACAGTCCGCAATGTGTAGTACATGTGTAATTACAGCATATGTTGTTCCCAAATTAGGGAATATGTGTTATAAATTTGTGTTTGGAAAATAAATCATAACTGCCCTTACATACATAATATATCTATGCAATTAGTGTGCACATTGATTCATGAGCATTCGTACTGTTAACATGTGTATGACTGGTTTGAGTGAGTACTCGTGTACAACGCAATGTCGCACTATAAACCAGATATTCTTACCTGAGTTCTGTTAGACGTGACAGTTCACCCAGTGCGAAGGCCAAAGCTGCTGACCCTTCACCAGACAGGCTGCAGTAGTTCAAACTGCAATATATATAAATATTGTCAATATAATAATGAAATGAATCCATTGAAGATTGCAACACTATAGTGTGGACTTATAACTAACACGTTAATGTGTTAATGGGTGTCAATGGGGTAATTCCATAAGAAATCAACCAACAACATTCTTCACCCTATCAGGTTTCAATGACATTTGACATCCACGCTGGACATGTTGTGAAATTGAAGTTATTGCATTTTATGACAAACAAAATGAAAACGAAATTGTGTTACCTATTAACAGTTAGGTAGATATGACGTTGGCTCAAGTTATCTTAAAGGTCTGATTTTCATCTTAAAATAAAGCCAAGACAATGCCCGATCCTTAGATCATATGGCAACATAAAATTATTACGTTGGAAATGTCACTGATCTAGACATTTGACCTTGATATACCCAAACTAAATAAACTCAGGTTTTTGATTTTTTACGCTTAGGATGTACTTGTATCAGCATTTTTTAAGCAAAATATAACAATGGTCCAAATGTTATTATTATTATTATTATTATAGCATATCTGCCAACTAACTTCAAATTACTTTACCTCAACAACATAACGTGGGACTTTTAAATTTGTTAGAAATCTATGAATGGGGCAATTAATTAGTTTGATTTTAAAACCAAAATCAGAACTATGTCACTATTAGGACCACAATGATGTATACATAGGTGTTATAAAATTTTGTGAAAATTTAAGAACATTTCAAATTGCTGTATCCCAAGATCTAATAATGGTGCCACTCTACTTGTTTTAATGAAACTTGTTGATACAATGACACTGCTAATGATACAATTTGATTTAAATCAGGGTTTGCAAATGTTTAGTTTGTCAGGTCATATCAGTGAACTTCACAACCAATTAGTTTGTTCAACTGCCATGTAATTAGGGACGAAGTTATGTTTTGAAAACCTGAATTTTTTATTTCAGATTTGTGTTCATTTTATATAATAGCATGATATAAATTAATTGTAACTAAAAAAAGTCCAGCAAATTATTGGTAAAAATGAAGTTTTCAGTTTTGTATTTGCGATTCGCGAAAGTGTGTGTCTAAAAACAAAGTTTTTTGCTTTCTTCATTTTACAAATGTTTTAACCTATTACAAACTGTTTGCGTTCGATGACATATATTACATGGACGTTAGTTGAACATCCACGTGGTGAAAACGTGTGTCTTGATTGGTTTTGTTGGTATAAAGCCAAAATAAAACGTAACCATATACAACTTTCTAATCTTCGAATCGAAAAAAACTTGCCTCACATGTTTTATGGCTGCGGTTCGTGCAGAAAAAGTTACAAGCAACTGAATATTGTAAAATTTTGGAAGGGATTTGTGAATCACCGGGTGTTTACCATGCAAGACGGCAATTCCAACCTTTCGTCCGCTGATCACACAAAAATGTTCACTCGTCAGACAGTCGGGACTCGGAACAGCGTACAAACTTGTACTAACAGTAGTTCACAAAGTCGCCAAATAGATGCAGTTTATATTATACGCGTTACCTTAAAAAATAAGCAACTTTCATTGGGCTATATATTACAATAAGAAAATAACAAAATACTTTACTACTGACACAGTAGCCAGTTTCAGCTATAAGTGTTTCGCTCCCAACATATCTTAATATTGACGTATAGCCAACAAGTTGAACAGTGTGTGGGGTGTGTGGCATGAAGTGGGAGTTTGGCCCTACAAACTGCTGGGAGATGGGCAGTTGGCTTAAACAGTAGGTGTGATGTGGGGTTGGTGGGAGGTGGACTCTCAACATTGGTGGGAGTTTGATCCCCAAAGCAGATGGGACTGAGGTTGAGTAAGTATATCTTCTTTGAAATAACGTCTAAAAACTCATTTTCACTAATGGAGGCCATTCGGTCAGTATTTATGTATCCATATCTCGGCGCAACACTTATAGAGAACATGTGACCGGGAAATTCAGCTGACATCATATAAGCTGAGAACATACATACATAATTGATTATACAAAACTAAAAAGAAAAAGTATGGAGGGAACCGAGGTGACCATAATCTGCCCGTGCACAAAAACGTATTGTCATGACACGTGGAACCTCCACATACATTCAATTCGCCAACATGGCCGTGTTATTTTAATGCTACATCATATTTCTAGGGATTTTGAAAAATGTGGTCATTTTAAAACAAAGTCAGGCCACCATTATACATGGGCCAAAGTCACCCGTTTAAATTACTGAAAGCACAAATTGTAACAAAAGTGGGAATATGGTATTATAAATTTATATTTAGTTTACACCTTCATTGGATCTTATATGCTATTATATACTACTATGTTCTTAGATCTTAGGTCTTAGACTGTGAGTAAATGTTGAGTCCAGCCCCTATGGCCTGGGCTGTCCATGGTAAAATTGATCTTAGGTCTTACGTACAATAATTGTTCTTAGATCTTAGGTCTTAGATTGTGAGTAAATGTTGAGTCCAGCCACTATGGCCTGGGCTGTCCATGGTAAAGTTGGTATTAGATCTTATATACTGTTATTGTTCTTATATCTCAGGTCTTAGACTGTGAGTAAATGTTGAATCCAGCCCCTATGGCCTGGGCTGTCCATGGTAAAGTTGGTCTTATATCTTATATACTGTTATTGTTCTTAGATCTCTGGTCTGACACTGTGAGTAAATGTTGAGTCCAACCCCTATGGCTTCGACTATCCATAGTAAAGTTGATCTTAGATCTTATATACTATTATTGTTCTTATATCTTAGGTCTGACACTGTCAGTAAATGTTGAGTCCAACCCCTGTGGCCTGGACTGTCCATGGTAAAGTTGCACACCATTCAGAATTTTGGCTAAAATATTCAAACACTTTTCGTAATTTTCTCAGAACATTCACATTTAAAAGGATCAAATTCTCAGAATTGCTAGTAAATGCCTGTATCATTACAATAATACCATCAATTTGTTGAATTAAACCAGTATTGACATTCCACTTTCCACGACTACTCAAATCATCCCAGTTTACGGTGCTTAATAAAACCCTGAAACAGCTCTTTGCTATTTTGGGTTATAAAAAGTGTGTACACTGCATTGAATACAACCTTTAAATTTTTGGCATGGCCACAGCGCCCTCTAGTATTTGGACACCGTCTCCACTTGTACACTCTGTCATGTAATCCAAGGTTAGTTCCTAGAAACTGACATGTGGAAAATTTATAAAGTGGATGGTGTGTAACTTGCAATAGCAAACTTATAAATGTAAAATTGGTGGTAGGCCCACTGCGTCGGCCATTGGTGTATCTCGCAAAATGGGAAGTCAAAAGGGAGGCAAGCTTAGTCACTCATTAGTTGGCCATGCTACCGTGTAGTGGCGCAACTGGTTACATAAGAAAACAATCAAATATTTGAGTGAAAAGGGGGCCTGACTCAATGCCCCCCTAAAGTCACCACTGGCCTCCGCTGATGTCCTACTTGAATATGACGTTCCACAGGTTACGTACGAAAACAGTCAAACATCTGAGTGAAAGGGGCGTGGCCCAATGCCCCCCTAAATACGCCTCTGGCTGATGTTCTACTTGAATATGACGTTCAACAGGGATCAGTGCTTGGTCCGAAACTGTACTCGCTCTATATAATACACGGCCACTTGGAGATGTCATCCGACACCAACAACTATATGTGTACTTCTACGGTGATAACACTATGATGACGACACTCTATCTCCTTCATGAACAGTGAATCAGAACAGAAACTGTACTCGCTCTATATAATACACGGCCACTTGGAAATGTCATCCGACACCAACAACTAGATGTGTACTTCTACGGTGATAACAATATCTTTGCTTGTACTACATTATTTAAGCTGATTTACAAAATAGTATATGTGTTTAATTAGGTATAATGTCAGTGGAAACTGCTATCTGTGCACAGAGTGCCTATGACAGGTTGAAATGCAGAAAGAGGGATGTCCACTGTCACTGCCTAGCTGGAATGACAGATGCCCCACTGATCCCAGTGTAGTGTTGTGGCATTGATACCAGCAGTCAACAGACTTCCACAGACTCTAGGTTAATGACTTTTAAGAACAGCATACACCAGTAGATGCTCACTGGCACAGCATTTAAATAGAGTTCACAAAGTTGTTTTAAAAAAGTGCATGCTTATCTTATGCCATGTTATGACCGGCCTAATACGTGTCATACTGCTTTATATTAGAATTTTAGAACTGAAGGTGACCATTTATATGTTATGTACTTAGAGCAGTCAATATTGTGAAGATGGCCAATCACTTGAAATATATCATCAGCAGTTTAACAGCAGGGGTTAAAGGTAGATACCACTAATGCATAGTATTGGTAATTGTTTTGTATGATATGAAATTGTGAACTTGTAGTTTTTAGGTCAGTGGACAATATTGTAATTGGCAACCACCAGTTAGGAGACTTATTTTGCGAAGATTCAAACTTTATTCATACATTTCCATTATACTGTGCCACATAGAGGAGTGGGCCACAGAGAGGACTGGGCCACAGGGAGGAGTGGGGCACAGGGAGGAGTGGGACACTCCTCCCTTTTTAGCTAGAAAATTATTTTCTAGCTAAAAAAACGACCCTGGGGTTCATTATATATATATATATATATATATATATATATATATATATATATATATATATATATATATATATATATATATATATATATATATATATAATAATGACTGGGGTTACATATTGTTTATATAATAATGACCCGGGTTTACATAATGTATATATATATAATAATGACAGGGGTACATATTATGTATATAATAATGACCAGGTACATATTGTATATATATATATATATATATATATATATATATATATATATATATATATATATATATATATATATATATATATATATATATATATATAATAATGACCGTGGGGTACATATTGCATATATAATAATGACCGTGGGGGTATATATTGTATATATGTATATATATATATATATATATATAATGAGTGGATACGTAATGTATATATATATATATATATAATATATACATATATATATATATATATATATATATATATATATATATATATATATATATATATATATATATATATATATATATATATATATATATATATATATATATATATATATATATATATATATATATATATATATATATATATATGTACTGGGGGATACAGAGTGTATATATATACATATATATATATAATGACCGGGGGGTACGTATTTTATATATAATAATGACCGGGGGGTACCG
The DNA here is from genome assembly GCA_033239005.1 of Lamellibrachia satsuma. Taxonomy (NCBI): domain Eukaryota; kingdom Metazoa; phylum Annelida; class Polychaeta; order Sabellida; family Siboglinidae; genus Lamellibrachia; species Lamellibrachia satsuma. The sequence continues at coordinate 2,856,846 of BSQZ01000074.1, read as the reverse complement.
CCGCATAGAATACAAGGTTCTGTCTTGTACTCGCCGTGTCATCCAACACCAAGCTCCAGGATTATAAAAGTAAATATAGCAAAGGTTAAGTGGAATTTTGTTAGTTCAGTTATAAAAACAACATCACTCAACTTGCGAAACCTCGTCTATTATCAATGGTAGATTAACCAAAACTCAAAAAGATACTGTTAATGGTTTCAATGCTTTATCTCACAAATGTAGGGCCAAATCTTGCAGAAAAAAACACTATTGGAAATAAAACGGTGCCAGATTATTTACAAAACAGTAACTCCAAACATTTTGTTCTTAGCCGAGATTGAAACATGTACTTTCTAACAATGTAGTACATTTTATTCAAATATGTGACAAGTCCTTCAGTAGTGGTGTATTTCCCAGTAAAATTATAGTTGTCAAAGTAATCCCTGTATTTAAATTCGGACAACAGCGCTCTACTCTGTCTGTCATAGCCCGGCCATCACCCCAGTGACAAGATCTGTGCTCGCCACGGCACAGTATCCAGTACAGTAGTTCTGACACTGATCCACGTGTCCTACTCGCAGTCAAAACACCAACAAGTCCGACTAAACGGATAGAACATTCTGTTGAAGTGGATGTTGACCATGAAGTAATCGAGTTTATATACATCACACATTTTTATTACATATCTTGTAACAACGAAGTTATTTGTGTCAAGCCAATCCTCATACAAGCTTTCCCCACATTGTCTGACTTGGGATAAAACCTAATACCATTCTGTGGTGGGAGATGTCATGTACGTATATGGGACTGATGTTGTGAACAGTAGGGGAGAGGGGGGCTGTTTGTGCCGTGGTGTGTCTTGAACCAGGGGCCCCTAGCCAAAGGTAATGCATACTTTCACACAATGTTGTAATACGAGTATACCCTGGTGACTATCAGGATAACCAAGAAGCGCACAACCATTGTAAGACGTTCCTCAGCATATCACACGTGGTGAATTAATTTTGAACGCCCTCAATAAATCCACAGAGGTGACTGACTTTTCTCTGATGTCATAACTGTATTTATCATATAGCATTTGGTGTAACCTGAAAATCGACATTATAAACCTTGCAATAAATGAAGCTTCATTATTAGTGATTTTACCTATATTGAATGGCAAGTGTTGAAAATGAGATTGACCTGATGGGGCACCATGAACCACTGTTTGAGCTGATGGGGCACCATGAACCACTGTTTTAGCTGATGGGGCACCATGAACCACTGTTTTAGCTGAGGGGCACCATGAACCACTGTTTTAGCTGATGGGGCACCGTGAACCACAGTTAGAGCTGATGTGGCACCATGAACCACAGATTGGGCTTATGGGGCACAATGAACCACATTTTGAGTTAATGGGTCACCATGAACCACCGTTTGAGCTGATAGGGCATTATGAACCACAGTTTGAGCTGATGGGGTACCATGAACCACAGTTTGAGCTGATGGGGCACTATGAACCACCACTTGTGGGGCATACTGACCCATGGTCAAGGTGCCCGCCGATGGCACAAAGTGGCCCGCGGCATTATATTATTAAACCCTGGTAAAATATTCCACTTGACGACATCACAGTACATAATTGGATAGAATCACCGGGTGTTTACCATGCAAGACAACAATTCCAACTATCGTCCGCTGATCACAACAATAACTGCCACTCGTCAGACAGTCGGGACTCGGAGACGCATACATACTTGTACTTACAGTAGTTCACAGTCAAAGTCGCCAAAGAAATATAAGTTCATATTATACATGTTAACTTAATAATTAAGCAAATGTCTGTAGGTCTTATATAACGATAACCTGAAAGCAGTACATTACTATACTATTGACACAATAGATAGGTTCTGCTAGAAGTTGCTCGCTCTCAACGTATCTCAATAATTAGTTGAATCAATTGCCACACACCGCTCTAGTGTATTTCTTGGCCTTCACCTTGGCCTGTAGGAATGATTCTCCACTCGTTCTTGAAAACATAAACTACTGTAAAATTATTATTGACACAACTGACAGTTTCTACTGTACGTTTTTGCTCTTAACGTACCTCAGTACTTAACGTATAGCCGATAGATTGAACTTATCTAGCTTATGTAGCCGTAGTACACTTTCAGCTATAAATCAAATTGCACATTAAGTGACAGTGAGTGGCATGTGTGGCAGGTCGGTCCTATAAATTGGTGGTAAATGGACGGTTGGCCTCAAAAATAGGTAGGAGGTAGACTCTCAAAATACGTGGGAGGTTGGCCTCCCAAAGCAGGTTGGACTAAGGTTGAGACCCCTACAACACACCTTCTAGTGCATTTCAAGGCCTTCACCATGCCATGCATGAATGATTTTCCATCAGCTGGGATGTTGACTTGCTTTTAAACATACAAACTACAGTAACATTACTGGTGTTTCATGTTCTTAGAAATCTATGTGACATCGCATGTAAAATTTTAGCATGTCTTCTTTGAAATAACATCTAAAAACTGATAAGTAGCATAGTCACTAATGGAGCCCAGTAGACAGTTTCAGCTATAAGTTTTTTCAATACTTAACGTATAATCTATAACTTGAAATAATCTTATTCGCTGCCATGATGCAGTTTCACCTATACGTTTGTCGCTGGGAACTTGCCTATTAAGCACCAGTGTGAGGGGAGGCAGGGAGTGGGAGGTTGGTCCTAAAAATGGTGGGAGGTGGACTCTCAAAAATAGGTGGGATTGGTGGATGGTTTCTAAAAATGGCACAGAGGTGGGAGGATAACCCAAGTATGAAGTGGATTTGAAAACGCCACGGCATTTTGGTGGTGATATTCTAAAAAAATCGTAGGCGAAATCTGGTCATTTTGAATGTTAGCTTGTTTGCGACATGATTAAAACAGCATGGCAGAAGTGATTTTCACCAAACTGTTCAGACCATTTGAAACACATTGCCAGTGGATGTCACATGTTCTTTCAATCAAGCAACTTTAACATTTGCCACCAGTGGGAAACTAATTGTGGTATGTGCCTTTCCATTGTCTGTATAATGTTTCACCACGCTCTGTACATATACAGTGCTGCTGCTGTTTGAACGCAGGTGCGGGGAACGTCAACTTCCTCTTAATTATATACTTGATATGCATTATACAAATAAAATATGTTGGGGATCTACCACTGTCTTACATGGCAATGTGTCATGTTTACAAGCAGTAAATACGTATGTTGGGAATCTACCACTGTCATAGATGGCAATGTGTCATGTTTACAATGTTTACAAGCAGTAAATACATATGTTGGCAATCTACCACTGTCATATATGGCAATGCGTCATGTTTACAATGTTTAATTACCATATTTGATGGAATGTTGATGATTTTCAAATTTCAAAACTGACTACGAATATATAATGCATAAGGTGCAACAAATGTTAGTTTGAATATTTTACAATAAATGTAGAATCAAGGGTTCCACCATAATTGTAAATGAGACTAGGTGAAAACAAACCTCTATGCAGTGTATTGCATATTGATATAATGTAGATAACACAATTATGCCGATTTATTTATGAAATTAACTTTTTTTTTAAATGCATGTACATGAACAATTATACAAAAATAAGTTTTATTTTGGGGAATTAGTTTCTTCTCTTAATTAAGTAATGTATTATAAATGGTTATATACATAAGTAACAATGTAATAATAATTAAATAGTTGTTGGAAGTGGTTAACCATGTTATGGATTTAATAACACAATTTCTTGGAATACCATTGTATTTTATTTTAGCTAGTTGCTTCTGTCTTGTTATACAGTTTATTTTAATAATGCAATACATATTTAATTAGGAATACGATCAGGTGAACGTAGCTGCTACATGGTTGTATGCATCTATTGATACGAATATAGCGAACGTGTTTTACAGCGAACTGAATTTTAACGTTACGATTGTGCTATTTAACGTTCTTGGCTGATTTTAATTTAGTTGTTCATATATGGCCACAGGTAATGTATATTGACTTCACAAGCAAACACAATATACAGCCTAACAACGTGCCGTAGAAAATATGATTGATCTCAAAAAGCCTGCATTCTATAGAATGCGTTTTGCGAATGTACATTGCCTGATATGCAATACAAATATACTATGTTGACCTATCAGGTTGCCGGCATCATCAACGCCATCAGGCTGGGCTGAGGAAAGGAAGACGAGACAAAAGGGTATCAGGGATATTTTCTTGTCATTTTATAACTGAATCACTTTTTCACCTAACGTGAAATACATTCAACATGCCACAGGAACTCACAGGACCCCATGGACAGAAGACCTCCTGCACAGGTGCATGTAATGGAAGATGCAGATTAAGTATTGGTTAATGTGAGTGTGGACGACAAATACATGTTGAACAAGTATTGTGAATGTGCTAATAATAGTCGTTTAAAAGTTCTTACTTCAGGCTCTGGGTGGACGTGTTCGCTGCCATCCCAACACCCAGTTCCTTGACTGTGTCTGCATCTAGATTACAGTTGGACAAACTGAAAGTAAAATATCAACAATGTTAATATGCTGGTACATCATAATGACACCACAGCACTCGGCAAGCAAACACAAGAACATTGTATTGCACTAACACGTTTTTTTCTGGGATTTCTGGATAAGTATTCAACAAAGTCCTACTAGGATATTGCACTGATGGTTAATTTCAGAGTGTCCTTCTCTAGAGTTAGTGAGTCCATGACAGGTTTTAAACATTTCTTTCTTTTTACCTGCAATGTGCCACAAGTAACATACTGCTTGAAACTGTCAGATATTGAATGTATGTAATAATAATAATATAATAAGAACATTTGTATAGCTCTGTAAATCTAGATACATTAATTCGGAGGCGCTTAAAATACATTTATATGCACAACATTGATAAGTCATGTAAATGATGATAAGGTAATGCAGACATAATATAATATATTAAATTAAAAGAATAAGGTATGTAGAAAATAATGATTAAAGATATATGATAATACATAATAAATCAGTAAAAACATGGTGTAAAATTTACATAAAATATGTAAAGATAATAATAATAAATTAATGTTAAATATAATTAAGTATATAAATATATGAATATATTGGTAGAAATGTTTTTCTCATTCAAGAAAGATAGTAGAACCAGAGGACATGATGTAGCATTAGTAAAATATCAGTGTAGATTGGATATCAGGAAGTACTCGTTCTCACAATAAATAAATGGCACAAATTATCTACAGATTATGTAACTGCTAGCAGCGTGAATTTGTATACAATATATCAGTTATAACCTGATATTGATCTTCAATCATTAAAAGGTAAGTTGCATGTTAAAATATTCATGAGAATCTGACACATAATATCTTTGGCATATCTACATTTATATTTTATAACTGTTACGTGGTTTGAAATGCTAGACTCTGGATTTGGGTCAAAAGTCATATATATCTAAATAAAATACAATCTGATTGTAGGAGTAGCGTATTTGCATACTATTCAATATGGTTACCCTGTTCTTTAAGCAAATAAAACAAATTAAATTATTGGTAAACCATAAATAAACACCACTATAGGGATATATACATGCTTACAAATACATACATTACAAAACAAAAACCCATTAAAATAATACAGTATACCATTGATGTGACAATATTATGCAGTATGTCTAACTTTTTGGAAACTCACAATGTATTTATAAATTTGTATCATGACAGTTGCGCGAATCACACTTCATGTGCTCAGTTAAAATAAAACATTTGTTAAAAAATGTTGTCTATGGTGTAATAATTTTAGTCAGCTATTTACATGTTGAGTTGTTGCTTAACCAAATTGCTAATTACGTTCCAGTCTTTACCACCTCCTATTTATCAGCCGCATATTTCACTCAGTGTCACTTTTTTAGTTATTGTGCACAACCTCCTTTGCACATAGGCACGCACGCCTGTACGCACGCCTGCACGCACGCACACAGTTCAATGCAGCTGAGTTTATTGTCCAGTACAAGGGTATCTTGAAATCCGGCACTCTTACATAGATGTAATGCAGTTGTGTGGGCCTATAAACCTGAATGCCTCCCAATAGCCTGGTTGCGTCCTTGTCAACACGCATCCATTTCGCACTGGTGTTGTTGGCACCAGCTCCTTCCCATAAGGTCATGTTTTGTTTCTGACATGATATGACATGAAGTTGTCAAGCGCTTCTGTGATTCCACCTGGGCGAATAACTGCCATTTTCTTTGAAGTTGTGGTGTTACCATAACTCTTCAAGGATTCCAGGTTCCCCTGCTTTTTGAGTGTTTTTCTTCAGCCTCTTCTTTATATAACATAACTTGAGAAAGCAGTGCAAGTGGTGTTGTTTCCACAACTCGTCTATGTTGCCTGGTTCCCTGCTTTCTCGAGTGCTTTGCTTCAGTTTGTTCTTTATAAAGTGATCCCACAATGTGCCCAACCTATTGACATTCTGCAGACGTTGTTGTTGCTTACATGAATTGATTAGTCACTTAATTTAAGTCCTGACCAATTTACATATTAGCATATGTACAATAACCATCCAACACTTCAGTGTTCACAACCGGGTCAGAATCAGGAACCCTTTGTAGTGTTGTTGAATGTAGGCATCCCACAAGATTTGACTTTGAGTTGTGTCGCATAATTCTTATGTTTGACAATTATGGTGGTTGGCCAAGAACTATGCGTGATTTCCATGTTGTGACTGACACAACATGTACAGTCGAAAGAACAAACACAGTTCACCTTCACTGAAGCCACCTGATGCTGGCTGCGACATCGGTCATCTTTAATAGTGCAACACTGTTCTTAGGCACTGTGTGGGTCATTGGTTTCTCACACAGGACAAGTACATTCTGCACAAATGCGTCACATCTCGCTTGCACAATTATATGATATATATATATATATATATGTATATTATTTGCAACGCCTGGACTGGCATTCACCTTGAGTAGTGTGAACTTCTTCTGGATCATGTTTCTGATATGAACTGGCATCCACCTTGAGTAGTGCATACTTCTTCTGGATCATGTTTCGGATATGGAATGGTATCTACCTTGTCTTGTGTGTACTTCATCAGGATCATGTTTCTGACATGGACTGGCACCCACCTTGAGTAGTTTGTACTTCTTCTGGATCGTGTTTGTGATATGGATGGGCACACACCTTGAGTAGTTTGTTCAAAGTCAAATAACCACAATGCCGACTTTCCATGCGTCTCTAAACACATTTGGAAGTTGCTTTCTCTCAGAGATCTCACAAACGACCAGGAGCTTCAGTTACACTGCCATACTCCAGTAATTGAATTGTGGGTCAGCTTCTGACTTTCTTGTGCACCATCCACATAATGTAGGTAGGGCATCATTAACATGATGCATGTCAAGATATTGTTGGTACGTAGCTCTCTGTTTGACATTGAGACCACCGGTTGTTACTTGATGTGTCCATCTTATCGTTGTTACATGGCCGATCTCGAGCATGTTTTATGTCCTACTTGATATTGTTTTATGTCCTACTTGATATTCCATCAAAGCATTTCACCATCCATTACTCTCAAACCAGTCACATAACGAAAGTACACTGGAAGCAAATTAAGGGAATGTTACCCGTTGCAGACAATTTATGATATACCCATTTTAGGTGATCTAATTCATATATGATTAGCAAATTATTCAATCATCTAATCAAATTGTTTTTTATCGATTATCCAAATCACAAAACCACAGTCTAGCATTTTAAATCACTCAAAAACTAGTGTCAACTATAGAAGTGGATATATTCCCAAAACAATATATATCTAAACTTCGTGGTGGCCATTTAAAATATATTATACCACGCCCATTCGAAATTAAATTGTTGTTGTTGTCCAACTCTGTTCTTATTCAGCACCTGTCGTGTACACTTTAAGTGATCGATACACTGAACACTGTTATAGTTAAGACAGCGGTGTCATTCAATGTACCAGTCCATCGATGGGTGCAACAAACAAAGCCACATATTTGACTGATGTGCGTCCACTTCAAAGGACTCACCCTGTTTGATGCCAATGCATATCCAATCATGACAGAAGGTATCCAGCAGCAGTTTACCCCATTAATATATCAGTTGTGGAACCCCATCCCTAAACACACTGTCAGTCTAAACATATTGGATGCATTTATTCCAAACATTGCAACATTCCAGACTATATCGAAATAAATGTTCTGTTGAACACTTTATGTTTATTCATACGTCATATTTTCGATGGCAAATTGTAGTTTATATATTATTGGAAATAATTTCACTTCTGGAAATTGCAGACGTGAGGATATAAAGTTTTGCTAAGATGTTAAAAATCGTATGGACGCTCTTACTCCAAGCTCTTGATGGACGTGTTCTTGGACAACCCGTCACTCAGTTGCTTCGCGAGACCTGCGTCTAGACGACACCTGCTCAAGCTGAAAGTAAAATATCAATAGTGTTAACATGCTGGTATCTTAGTCAGATTTGACACGTATGAAATTAGTATTGCTCTAATGCATGTGACTATTTAGTTATAAAGTGTATTTTATTATGTCCTGGAGATTTACATTTACAGATTGGTATATAATTATGTTAAATCAAATTAAATAAGGCAATGCTGAATGTTCCACTGGTGCAGTTCAATGTACTTGTGCCGATCAGTACACCAGTGTATCGATGGATTCACCGACTGCTGTCGTATACAGATTTTGGAGCTTAGAAATACACTAATCTGTCGATGGATGCACCGAGCACTTTTATACATTGACGCAGGTCAACACTCTAGCAGCTAATGTTGTCATATTTGATTCGCTCTTGTTGTCCAATGTACCAGTCCACTGACCAGTGGACTAAACGACGCCACAACTTTGAATTATTGGTGGCATTCAATGACACCTAAATAAGATTAAGAGAAAGAAACAACGCAACTTACTCGATGTTTGTAACCGGACACTTGGCTTGTCTCAGCACCCAGGAGAGTGCTCTCATTTCTGCCGGGAACACCTGGTGGAACTTGCATTCAGACGAGACAATGACCACAAGTTCCGGATCTTGTGTTTCGTGTAGGATAGTGATAACTTTCAGTGGGTCATCCTTCAGCACTTGGGCCACTTTCTTCACAAGTTCTCGATGATCCAGTGACACCTCTGATGACAGAAGGTGATTCATGTAGCAGGTATTACGTCGGTCACCCAAAAGACCGGCAAGAAATGATATGACAACTTCGTGTTTGTGGATTGAGGATTCATCCACAAGAAGTTGCCATATGTCATCAGTTGACCCTTGAATCAGGCCGATCGCTGAGAAATATTCTTGTAGGGTCAGGTGATTGAATGACCAACATATGGTAGTCGTTCTTGGCGCATTGGCGTCCCTCTTACGTGATTGTGTCATGACCCCGCATTGCATATCGCGTGCATTATCCTCACGTAATCCGACTCTTCTCAGGTCTCCTTTGTAAAAGATGATTCGTAGTGGAGTTGTCATCACACAGTGTTTGGCCAAGTCAGCATACTTCCTGAACGGATCCGCTATGACCTGGAGTGCATCTTCCACATCCATGTCTGCATGGCTGTACTTCAAGCCCGGATGCAGTTTGTGTGCTGAGTTTATGGTCGCGTTTAGGTATAACTGCGTTATCGTTTTGATGACTGGTGCATCCACGCTTTGACTGCGTACGTCTGCCAGAGATTGGCACACGAACTGGCACTGCAGTGGAATGTAGCAGTAAGTGGTGATATTCGGGTTTTCTTCAAAATTCTTCCTAATGAACTGCTCCAGATGGTTATTGCCTGCACTAAATATGGAGACATACTTGTAGATGCTGTCTCTCGGGAACCCGTAGAGCTCAACAATGCGCTGAAACGAACGCATTGGAAGTTGCATATTTGGCCTAGACGTTACCAAAATAGTAGCGCCAGGTAGCATGCTGTTGCCAATGATACTTGACAACATCAAAGACAGGTCAACTGGTGCATTACAATCACGTGCATGGCTGGATTTGTGGTCATAGGGTATTTCGTCAAGGCCGTCAACCAAACACAAGACGCCTTTTGGATGTTTGCACATTTCCCCAAAAGCAACAAGTTTGTCACTAGAAGACAGAGGTAGTCCATCAAGTAACAACTCACTAAGTGTCCACGTCTTGTCTTGAAGCAGTTCCCTCAGCGTGACCACGAAGACATAGCTGAATTGATCCTTCCAAAGATTTCCAGCCGCCCAGTGGCTGACAATTCGCCTCACAAGTGTCGTTTTACCGACACCTGCTTTGCCACGTATCAGTAGTTTATTGGGGGCTACTCTATCGCTCATCTTGTCAAAGAGATTCGGCAACAATACAACTGGGCTCCGTTGCATACGTCGCTCCATGTCAATGACATCCCGGTAATTCAGGGTCTCTGGGAGATTTTCTGTGTCATATTGTTGCAAGCGCAGTTCAACATAGACTTCATCAAGTGGCGCATCCCCTTCCATGTCAAGCACCATGTCTCTGTATCGGTCTTTTAGCACTTTCTTCAGGCGATCTGAACAGCAAAAACAAAATGTGAACTATTATGATTAATCGAATGTGCGATTTGAATTACTTCATGTGCCATATTTCCCCTTTCACACAATCCAATGAAACAACACGCGTTCGAGCACATATAGATTATATTGTCGAAAAAGGTAACACAAAGTATTTTTACACATAAAATGTCAAAGTAATTCCACATTTAACACACAGCTATGCATTGGGAATGATTGATGTGCATATTGCGTATTCATAAATGTGAAAATTTGAAAAGAAAAAACAAAATGTGATAATTGTGAATTACTACGATTACTCGAATGTGCGATTTGAATTACTTCATGTGCCATATTTCCCCTTTCACACCATCCAATGAAACAACATGCGTTCGAGAACATACATATTCTATTGTCGAAAAAGGTAACACAAGGTATTTTTACACATAAAATGTCAAAGTAATTCCACATTTAACATACAGCTATGCATTGCGAATGATTGATGTACATATTACGTATTCATAAATGTGAAAATTTGCAAACATAAGATGGAATTTTAGTTGGTATTAAAGTTGTTATTTGGATACATATAATTGACGCATGCATTAGTTTTCAAAGCAATCTAAATAGGTACACCATGAGTATAAGACAATTTGCTGGAATAATAATATCACCATTTTATATTATCTAGTGTTTTTTATCTTTTTTATATAATTCATGCTAACACTACAATAAATATTTACTTAACACGAATATCCTACAGTAACTGTTACATTGCTGTAGAAAATTTAATCGTAAGGCAATTATCACAGATATTGACACGAATATAATGCATTTTGCGGATAAGCGCCTCATTCAAGTATGTATATACAGGGAATAGTAATACACCATTTGTTGATGATAATAATAATAATATAACGTTTATATAATAATAATAATAATAATAAAGTTCAGTTCAATTTGCAGCCCTATATTAACAAAGTAAAAACATATAATAACTTAATAGACACACAAACACGCACGCACGCACGCACGCACCCACATTAAAGTTGCCAAACAACACTTATCTCGCCCTTGTGAAATTTAAGTTGCTTAGAATTAAGAGGTCGCCTTCGGATGCTGTGTTTTGTTAGTACACTGTATATGGTTACTGCATAAATTGTGGGTGCACAGTATGGGCCACTCTAAACTTCACCGGAGTCTTAAGATTATCATTAACACACCCCAAGGTACCGCCCTATTCTGGGTAAAAAGCAGCACTCCACTGAAAAGCTGCATAAGTTGTTCGAGTAGTGGAAGGTGCTGAAGAAACGACAGGACGACGGAGGGTCACAAGAGGAAGGAGGCGGAGTTCGTTGTCAAGTTGGAGGACCTCTTCTACATCGCTCATGCGGATGCCTTGACGGTGATCAAGTTCCCGAAGGACAGCCTTCCCTTGATAAAAGGGAGAAAGCCCGTCCTGGCGTAATAGGCTACGTTGGGTAGGTCTTGGCTACTAAGGAGATGCCGGTGAAAGAGTGGACTGACACGAGGCAGAAGAGGCGTCAGAAGGCAGATGCTGAGGTAGTGGTGTACACTAGCAGAGCTCTCTCGGGTTCCTCATTGTCTTGCACTTCAACTGATGCTGATGAAGTGGTGTTCACTAGCAGGGTTGTATCAGGTTCCTCGTCGTCTTCCATTTCAACTGATGCTGAAGAAGTGGTGTAAACTAGCAGGGCTGTATCGGGTTCCTCGTCATCTTGCACCACTTCCTATGATGAGGAAACTTATGAAGAGCGAAATGGTGCGGCAGGAGGAACTCCCTCCTTCCCGAAGCGAGACAGAATGAACATTAACCTGGTGTCAATCCATCGAAAACGTGAAGGACATCAAACCCGATTTGTCAAGAACTTGCAGGAGGAATTGACTGTTGATGTCCCTCTTGTCGTCCACTGGGACAGGAAGCTTGTATGACCTAACGATGCATGAATACATAAATCGACTCCTGATCATCTGGAGTATCAGTCAGTTCCTGGGTGTGTCCAAGATCACCTCTGGAATGGAGGGACACAGCGGTGTACACGAGATTAGATGAGTGGCCACGTCAGGACAATGTTTCGACACCAATGTCTCCAGCACTGGTCACATAAAGCATTTGCGTACTTTTGGAACAAAAACTGGAACATGACACAATCAATCTCGCCTGCCCGGTGTTCTGGGCTTCGCACTAACGCAGCTTGATGAAGAACAACCCAGGGACGACTATTGCTTGTCCAGGAGTTAATGCAGACGTTGACGAATGATGAGAATCAACAACAGTTCATTCTTCAGGTCGTCGCAGGCCATCAACGGCTATATGCCACCAGCCTAAACATCATGATGGCAAAAACTAGGCAATGAGTCGATGAATGTGGCCTCTATTAGACCCCTATCGTCGAGCGGCCAATACCCACTGAGAGCAGTGGGCGATCTGGATACAATTGTCAGAACATGCTAGGCGCGGGGGGCTATAGAGTGAAAACTTTAACTCCGCTGGGCGACGTTTAAATATACACAGATTTTCAAGTAATGTTGCACACGATCCTCATGGTCCAAGTGGTACAAACGTAGGAGTTGAGAGCCAGGGATTTAGACAATTTCATTTTACCTCTATACATAATCAATCAAGATCAATCTACCCTGGACTAGGCCAAAGTGACTCTTGTTGTGGTTATAGAAACACCATATGCGTTCCAAAGTATCAAGGCTAAAATAACAGACGTGATCAAATTGAGTGTAGTTGTTTTTATTCTAATACGTTTTATTTCGGAAATATTTAATTTAGTTACAATTATTTTATTTCAAGCAATTTCACAATGTATCTATGACACATTACATTAGTTGAAAGAAAGGGCACATAAAGGATGTTATGCTGGATAACAGCACAATAGCTAATGTGACATAATGCGGTTATTACCTGTAGCCAGTAGCAGGTTAGTCTCGTTGCGTTGGGATGTACCCTAGGCTCTTACATATGCTTAAGTGGAGTTTCTGAGCATGTTTTGGGTGAGGGATATTATTGACACCGCCAGCGACTGTGACCATTTTGAGATGACCAGTTTGGTGCAGTGGAAGGTAATCGTCACTCGCTTGGTTTTGGAACGTCCAAAAAGCAGATCTTTACGCAAGATGGTGTATGTTTCAATGATCTTGGGAATTATAAATTATGGCAAAGTGTTAAAGGCGGATTTTGTGTGTGCTCAGAAGTCGGAGAAGAAAGAGTAGCTTCATCCGGGGGGAGTGGTTGGCCATGCAAGGTTCGTATGTGCATTTTACGTATGTGTCGAGGTTACATGTAAGAATACAATCCGATGTCTCTCCACGTGGTGGATGTGTAAGAGAAGCATGGTTCTCATAAAGGTTTTAAGTGTTTCATGTGGTGGTCATTCCCCTTAAGGGTTGTTATTCCATGTGGCAAAAGGTTGAATATGGTTTATATTTTGTGATGTGTAAATGGAGAAGTTTGGTTAACCCATGCAATAAAAAAATATTGAAAATGCGATTAATCAGTGCGATGGGGCGGAACAATTTGGTTAACCAATGAGGTGGAAAAAAAACTGATGTAAATTTGGGTAATCCATGCAGTGAAATTGAGAAGTTATGTTATTTCCTTGGACCATGCGGTGTCAATGAAAGATAATATTTGTCAAGTCATGCGGTGTAAATGCCACAATTGTATTCCGTGCCGTGTAAACGGAGAAGTTTTTTGTGAGAACTGAGAAGATTGGTTATCCATGCAGTGAGAAAAAAAATACTAATATGTGTAGTAGAGGCGGAGCACTTTTGTTAATACATATAGGGAGTAAACGGATGCAAATGTTGGGTCATCCATGCAGTGAAATGGAGAACTTTTTACACGCCGTGTTAATGAAGGATAAGTTTTGTTAAGCCATGCGGTGTAAATGGCACAACTGTATTCCTTACGTTGTAAACGGAGAAGTTGTATTCCATGCAATACTTAACCCATACATTGTAAACAGCAAAATTTTTATGGCAACAGAGGTGACTGACAGAGGACTGCTTTTATTAATAGCAGTAAATTGATACAATTTATAAAAGCATAATGGTTGGATATGCGTTAATGATGGTTCATGATATGTAATGGCATAGCTGGTCCTGAGTATTGCGGTTAATAATTAAAAAGGTGTGAAAACATTTTAAGTTGCTGTTGCAAAATACCCCAATCAGGTATTCAGAGCGCCAGAGAGCCAGTGACAACTGCAATGGTTCATCACCCGTTGGTGGACGTCGATGAGCCTGCAGCAGCGCCAGTCAACGAGTCGACATCTACGTCACAAGATGCGTGAAATGTTGCTAGCGGCACTGCACTAGCAAGCAGTCAGGGTGTTGATCCGACTGCATCTATTGCATGTATGCAGACCGTGAGGAATCTGGCAGAGCATGGCAGTAACTAGCGAGGGTATGATGAGTCTTTCCAAGCCAAGAGAGGTAAGGAGGGTTGGTCGTGGGAGAGTGCAAACTATGAGATGTGGTTGAATGCTGCACCTCCGCCCAGAGTGGCCACACAGACGAGGCTCCCTCCCCTTTCTTGGCCAATAGTCTCGGGAAATTGCAGGAATAACATTAGAATGTCATATGTTTTTAAATACAGGTTGTGTAACGTTAGTTGGTAACCTCGCTGATGTAGTCATTTACGGTTAGCATAGCTATTGAGGCAATGTGTGACACAGGTGTGTGAAATAGCCGACATTTTGATAGGGAAGGAGTAGATAGCTCACTTTTCGAAAATCTACACATATCTGAACTATCGCTAATATGTGATTTGTGTGGGGATGTAGCCAATACTCGACATTGATGATAATTATCATCTTAATCATTGTGAATTGTGCAGATATGTTGGGTTGTGATGTAGCCTAGGTTCTGACGGTAGCGAAGTCAACAGCTTAACTAGGGTCAGTATGTAGCGACACTGCTTTTTTTTGTGGGGGTTGGTCACAGTGCATTTCGGATGACCTTGTGGCTTAGTGAACCCCACAGATACAGTGTGAATAATAAATGCTAGTCAGTATTGATATAGTTACTACTTGTAGCGGGTGGCTGCAAGAGACAATTAAATAGTATCATGATCATTGTTTGTTAGTCTGGTGTAATACCTTTGTGAATTTAGAGTATTACGTGTACACACCATGTAGGGGCAGATATTCTTGCTGCGATGATGTATGTTTGGTGTTTATGGGGGATCAATAGTTAGGAAGACCTACAGAATCTTAAACAAAGGAGATGACATGGTAGTTTGCTTGCCTGGGGCCAAAATAGAGGTGATAACTGAGTGTGTAGAAAACATCCTGGGTTCGGGCAAGGGTGGATCTGTTTTAGTACACGTAGAGACAAATAACGTAGAGAGGGAGGGTACAACTGCCATAGTTGTACCCTCCCTTTGAATTTGGCCAGAACACTAAAGAAGACGCGGGTTGAGCAGGTAATACTGTCAGGGATTTTACCAGTAATAGGAAGGAGGGGTCATAGATATCGAAATTGCTGGGGGATGGCAATTAACATGCTAGTCGAGAAGCTATGTAGGGAAGAGGAATTTTGTTTTGTGGATTTGTGGGGAAGTGTTGTTGGAAGAGCTGATATGAACATGAAGTATGGGCTTCATCTTAGTGGAAAGGGGGCAGTAGTATTTGCGGAAGGACTCACAGCAGCAGTAGACAGTGGCATGGGTAGCATGACAAATAGTTTTGGTAGTAAACACTATTTAAATTAGAACCACGGGGGGGTACTTAGAGATGAATCAAGCAGGACAAGAGGCCACTAGTACAGATTAACCAATAACAAAATGTCCGAAAAACATGTATGAAGCAAGTTATAGATGCGTGTGTTTAAATGCTAGGAGTATAGTAACTAAAAAAACGAATTAAACATAATGGTAGAAGATAATAATTGGTATTACCGAATCATATTACCGAATCATGGGCCAACACAGACATAACAGATGCTGAATTAGGATTGACAGGATACGTAATGTTTAGAAGAGATCGAATAGGAAGAAGGGGAGGGGGAGTTATTTTATATGTTAAATAATCTATACAGGCTTATGAAAAAAATTAGAAAGCGAAGCAGATTACGAAGAAGCTGTTTGGTGTAAAATAGTACCAGGAAATTCAAAATTAACTATTGGATTAGTTTACCGAAGTCCAAACATAAACAAAGAGGATAACACAAAAACACAAAATGCTATAAAGGAAGTTAGTAAAGGGGAATATATCACAATAGGAGATTTTAATCAAGGACACATACAATGGAAATATCTAGAGAGTACAGGGGGTGCGACCAAAAATTTCTATTTTTTATTCAGGATAGCCTCCTTACTCAGCACGTGCTAGAATCAAATGTATTATATATATTATCACAAAACGAATAAGTGGACAATGTAAAAATACATGAACCATTGGGTAACAGTGACCACAATCAAATACATTTGAAATCAATGTAAAATCAGAAAGTAAAAAAAAAACATATAGGAGAAACGTCCACAAAGGTAACAATAAAGATATGAGAAAATACTTAGCAAAGCTAGATTGGAATAACATGCTAATGAATAAGACCGCAATTGAATGTTGGAATATTCTAAAGTATGAAATTGAGAGTATCATCGATAAATGTGTTCCCTTGAAAAAACAAGGAAAACGGTCTAGAAAGAAACACTTGTCAAAAGAAGCTATTAGAAAGATAGTGTTTAAGCAAACGATGTGGAAGGTTTATAGGCGTACCAGAAAGGATGAAGACTATGCAAATTACAAAGAGGCACTTAACCTAGCTACAACTGAAATTAGAAAAATCCAAAAGAACCTTTGAAAAAAAATTGGCAAGTAATATTAAAAATTACAGCAAGAGTTTCTATGCTTATGTAAGGAGTAAACAGAAAGTTCGAGATAAGGTCGGACCACTGGAAAACAACAGGGGAAACATAATTTCAGACGGGTTTCAAATGGCAGAAGTGCTGAATGAGTATTTCAGCTCAGTATTTACCACAGAAGATATTAGCTCAATTCCAGTTCCATTTACAAAATTTTAGGGCAATAAATCAGAACATTTAGGGCAGTTATTTGTAACTCCTGAAATGATAGCAAAGAAAATTAAGAAGATGAAAGAGAATAAATCACCTGGAGTTGATGGGATTCCACCAAAACTGCTTAAGGAAATTGTTGAGGAAATTAATACACCACCTACAAAATTGTTTAACTTGTCACTAGAAGAAGGAATAGTTACTTCATAATAGAAATAAAGAAACATTACATCATTATTCAAGAAGGGATCGAGGAACAAGCCAGAAAATTACAGACCAGTGAGTTTAACATCAGTTGTATGTAAATTACTCGAACCATTAAGTAAAGACCACATGGTGGATTCCTTATAGAACATAAATTAATAAATACATTTCAACATGGGTTCCTAAAAGCAAGGTCATGTATAACCAATATTTTATGTTTTTTTGAAGAAATTACAAAGTGGGTAGATGACGGGTCACCAGTGGGTGTTGTCTACTTAGATTTTCAGAACGTTTTCGCTAAAGTGCCACATCAAACATTGTTACTTAAACTAAAAGCCCATTGCGTGGCTTACACACAGAAGACAGATAGTAATAGTAGATGGTGATTTCAAACTGGAAATCTGTTTTGAGTGGGGTACCACAGGGATCAGTATCAGGCCGTATGCTGTTTTTAATATATTTGGAAGATGACATATCTAGCAAAGTACTCAAATTTGCAGGTGACACAAAATTATTCAGAAAGGTTAGTAATGCTACAGATAAACACAGTTTACATGATGATCTAGATAAATTAGTTAAATGGTAAGAAAAATGGCTAATGTTATTGCATTTTGGGAAGTGTAAATGTAGACACATAGGACATGGAAACATGGACGAAGAATATAAAATGGGGGGTGCTGTACTAGGTAGAACCACACAAGAAAAGGACTTAGGAGTAACAATTAGTGCTGACATGAA